>APFE031408089.1:0-13181 GCA_000404065.3 Pinus taeda
TATCCAGTCGGAGCCACCATCCCAAACGGAAAAGGAGCTGTACTAAGGTCCGGACCGGGTGGTTATCCCCCAATGTTGTTGCAACGATTTTCGAGGCATCAACATTTCTGGCACTAGAAGGAGGGCCATCCGCTATGAATGGCGAGTAAGCCAACACATATAAACCATTCAAAGAGCAACTCGCCCTCCACCTCTCCTCGGACCTCTCGTTCGCATCCTGAATCACCAGTATCCAGACGAGACGAGGAAGAATCAACCACTACTGCTCAATTACATCATACTTCAGAACACTTAAGTCCGGAGTCCCCTGAAGTTCAATCCATCATCCAGAAACTTCAAGGCTTCTCGATTTCGCCTCCTAGATCTAAAGTATCACAAGGCAGTCAGACTTCGCAATTCCACTTACCTCCTCACCTTACCAGACTTCAAAGCGAAAAACTAGGTATTGAACCACCCGAGTTTCCTTTGCCCGAAAGGAAAAGGATTAAAAAGACCGCTGAAGGTTCTGGTACTGAAACCTTTTCTCCATCATCTTCCATTTCATCATCACCTGTACGGAGTCAAACACCCACTTCACCACTACATATTGTTGTTCACCAAGGGACTTCATCCCAAACATCACAATCTTTTCAGTCTTCACTTCCACCTCCCCCTCAAGCACCTGGAACACCACAGGCAATCGTTGGTACTCCTAAAATGGCTCAAGGACCATAGAGAAGTCCTGGTGCCGTTACCATGCCTGCGCCTTTACATCCACTACATGATTATCCCGAAAAATGGCTACCAAAATTCAATCCAGATGCTGGAACGTTAGCAGAAGAACACATAATTAATTTTATGTTGTCAGTCAATTTGAAGGGAGTGACTGAAGAAGATGTGGTAGTTAGATTGTTTCCCTATACACTACAAGGATGAGCAGGGTCTTGGTATTTTTCCTTGCCCTCCGGATCCATCACCAGTTGGAATATCTTCCAGGAACAGTTCCTTACTAAATACGGCGATGATAGATCCTTGGCTACACTCGTCCATGACCTTTCTAATTTAAGGATCGAGTCAAGAGAACCCATTAAGGAGTTTAACTCCCGATTTAACAAACTCTTGAACAAAATCCCCACCGATGATAAGCCAAGCGAACAAGTTAGAAGCGAGTGGTATATCAACACCTTACCCTCAAACATAGCCATTTTTGTGGATAGGGCTAAACAACCTACATTGGTCGAAAACATGAAGGAAGCCCTCGCTGTTGAAAAAAATGTAAACGCCTTGGAAAAGAAAACTGCCCTGGAAGAACGAAAAAAAAAAAGTGTCCTTTAAAGATGATTCGAAGAAAAAGATCACTAATGATCCATATGACATGGAGGGCCTTCAAAAAGTCCTTAAAACCATGTCAAACGAAATGGTTGAGATTAAGAAACAAGTATCAGAGTCCTCAACAAAGAAACCATATAGGAATTTCAAAAAACTTGAGTCCAAACATCCAAATGTCATATCTTACGCAGATTCGGATCCCGAGGAAGAAGAAGAAGAAGAAACAATTACACCATCTGAAGAAGAAGAAGAGGAAGTTGTTGAATGCCACGGGATGTGGGACTTTATACTCCCTAATTCTGATAATGACGCTGAGCAAGAAGCCTTTCCTGTCACTACAAGGAGTAAAGCTACTCCCGAACCTGTTCAAGCCAATTCAAAGAAAAGGAGTGCTGGTACTAATACTGCAAAGGAAAAGGTACCCACAAGGAAGCCAGCCGCGACAGTATCTCAGAATCAGCCGTCATCTTCCAATATACCTTCGTCATCTAAGACATTGGTAGTATCTGATTCGATGGACTATAATATTGTTGATGACATGAAGAAAACTAAGGCAAACATCACCATGTTTGAGCTTAGTAAATTAAAACATCAACAAAAATTACTTCTCAAAGAACTTAATGCCGTTCCTTCTTCACCTCTTCCCAGTACTAAAGCTGCAAGTGACTCAGGACAACCACCTTCTGGTAGAGTTGGGGCAACTGATACAATTCTGATTGGAGATAGATCAAATTCCCATACTCCCCCTTTCCTCTTAACATATGAAATTTACAGTCGAAATCTACATAACTGCTTAATTGATTCTGGGGCATTATCTAATATAATGCCAGCTTCAGTTTGTTCTAAACTGAATATAGAACCCCAGAAATCTTCTATTCACATTGTGCAGTTAGATAGAACTAAAGTTCAAGTTTTAGGGGAAATAAACTCTGTTACAATCAGGTTATCGGCGGATCCACGAATAGTCCAAAGGATTGATATCCTAGTCGCCGATATACCTGAATTCTATGGGTTGATTTTAAGCAGGGATTGGTCAGAAAAGCTCCATGGGTATATCTCCACCGATTGGTCCCATATGTGGCTCCCATATAAGGGCAAGCCCAATCAAATAAAGATCGACCGAGAGAAACATATGACCCACACTGTTACAGAATTTGAACAAGAAAATCAACCAATTGCTTTCAACAACAATATCTTAGGAAATTATTCTTCTGAGTCATTTTTCGGCAATTATGTTGCCCAGCCATCCCCTTTCTCAGTTAACAATTTCGCATCGCAAATTGAAAATTTTTCGCAGACCGACAGGTCTAAATGTGTTAATGTTATTGAGAATTTTGTAAGTAAGATTGTAGATAATTCTTTATTTTGGTCTTTATATTTTGATGGATCCAAGTCTAGTGAAGGATCGGGAGCAGGATGCATTTTGGTTAGCCCGCAAGGAGAAAAAACAATGCTGTCCTGTAGGTTAGAGTTTGAATGCACCAATAACACAGCTGAGTACGAAGCATTAGTCCAAGGACTATATAAAGCGATCAGCCTCAAAATCCAATACTTGAAGGTCTTTGGAGATTCTGAGATTATTGTTAAACAAGTAAGGAATACAATTCATTGTCTTTCGAACCATCTCAAACATTATCAATCGCTAGTACAAGAGCTCACTTCCCATTTTTTAGCATTCAATATTTCTTCCATTCCCAGGTCTCAAAATTCGGCAGCCGACTTGCTAGCCAATGTCGCTTCCAAGCTACTCCCTTCTGAAGACTCTAGCCCAGATAGATTTTCAGTAGAATTGCTTTTTAGGCCATCCATTCCTGACAATGTAACTAATTAGAGAGTATTCAACCACGATGAGGACATTTTACAGTTTTTAACCTCCGAAAAATCCTATGATAATCAAATCATTGAGGAAGACGAACACGATATTCAAATGCGAGGTAAACCTGAAGAAAACTCAATCCTAAAGCCTGTGGTGAAGCTTGAGGACCTTTACGATATTAAAGACAGGTTTAAACCTGTGTCCAATACAAAGCTCCAGAGCTCTACCTTAAGGTTTGAATTGATAAACCTTGGCACTGAACAAAATCCTCAAAACATTAATTTAGGATTAAGACTTTCCATGGAGGAAAAGGAAGCATTCATTAGACTGTTACGCAAAAATAAACATGTTTTTGCTTGGAAATATGACGATCTAAAAACATATGATACATCCATTATCCAGCACACTATTCCGATGCTTCCCAAACAGAAACCAGTTCAACAAAAATTGAGAAAAATACATCCAAACTTAGAGGGTCAAATAAAATCGGAACTCAATAAACTCTTGAAAGCTAAGATTATTTTTCCCGTCCGACACTCAAGCTGGGTCTCCAATATGGTACCAGTCAAGAAGAAAAATGGCGACATAAGGATTTGTATTGATTTCAGAAATTTAAATAAGGCAAGTTTAAAAGATAACTTCCCATTACCCACTATGGAGCAGATACTCCAATCAGTGGCAGGCTCAGAGTTAATGTCCTTTTTGGACGGTTTTTTAGGATATAATCAAATTTTGGTCCATCCTGATGACCGACTCAAAACCACATTCAGAACAAAATGGGGAACGTATGAATATCAGAAAATTCCTTTCGGACTTATTAATGCAGGAGCCACTTTTCAAAGAGCAATGGATATCACTTTCAAACGGTTAATTAACAGAATAGTAGTCGTCTACTTAGATGATATTACTGTATTTTCTAAAGAGAGATCCAATCACTTGCATGATTTAAATCAAATCTTTCAATGCTGTAAAAAATATGGTATTTCTCTTAATCCTAAAAAATCCTTTTTCGCTCTTGATCAAGGCAAGCTCCTAGGCTTTATTGTTTCAAAAGATGGCATTTATATTGATCCAGACAAGATTAAAGAAATCTTTGAAATCCCTTTTCCTCACAATAAGAAATCCATGCAGTCATTTTTAGGCCAAATCAATTTTGTTAAAAGGTTCGTTCCAGACTTTTCTCAAATCATTTTGCCACTTCAAACTATGATTAAGAAAAATTCAGTCTTTAAATGGGGATCAGCAGAAAAGGAAGCGTTTGAATTAATCAAACAATCAATAATCAATGCCCCCGCTCTAAATACTCCAAATTTTTCTAATCATTTCACATTGTATACCATCGCATCCGATTTCTCTTATGCTGCAGTACTCACACAGATCAACAATCACAATTTGGAAGCACCCATTTCGTTCTATAGTTCAAATCTTCAGGGTGCTGAACTAAACTACTCTGAAGTAGAAAAACAAGCCTTTGCTATATATAAAGTTGTTAAACATTACAGACCCTTCCTTTTAAAATCCCATACAAAAGTTATAGTTCCTTTCTCTTCAGTAAGGCAACTATTAATCGAAAGAGAACTGGGAGAAAAAAGGGCAAACTAGGTAACAACACTTCAAGAATATGACCTAGAGATCAAGCCAGCAAAGATTGTTAGAGGCCAAGGTTTTTGCAGGTTGTTGGCAGGAGCATCCAACATTCCAGAATCAAGTGATACAGATCAATTTGAATCAATCAACCAGATAAGTATCGTTGACTCTGAATCACAGTATGCTGATTTAATATTTTATTTGAAAAATGGATATGCACCTCCCAACCTGTCTTACAAAAGCAAAAGGGCCATAAGATTCAAAGCAAAAAAATTTACCATTATTGATGATGTGCTTTTTAGGCAAAATTATGATTCAGTTTTATTAACATGCCTTGAAAAACCTGAAGCACAAAAGGTTTTGCAGGAATTACATGATGGACCAGCAGGAGGCCACTTTGGAGCTGATACAACAGCTCACAAAGTCATCCATGATGGGTACTATTGTCCCACTCTGTTTAGAGATGCTCATGAATGTGTAAGGAAATGCCGAAATTTCCAAACTTCTAGTGGAAGACAAAGGAAATCAGCCTTCCCTTTGCAACCGGTCAACATTGAGCAACCATTTGAGAAATGGGGATTGGACATCATTGGAGAAATTACCCCAAAGTCTTCCAAACAGCATAAGTATATCCTTACCGCTACTGATTACTTTACCAAGTGGGTTGAAGCGATTCCTTTAAAGACAACAAATTCTGAAGATATTATTGAATTCATAGACCAATTCATCATTACCAGGTTTGGTGTCCCGAATGCTCTTGTTTTTTATAATGCATCTTACTTTTCAGGCAATGCTATGTTTGATTTCACAATTAAAAGAGGATTTAAACTCAAATACTCTGCTAATTATTATCCCCAGGGAAATGGTTTAGCAGAATCTACAAACAAAAATCTGATTAAAATTATTAAGCGAACTATCGAACAGAATCATAAGAACTGGCACAAATCTTTAATATTTGCATTATGGGCTGATAGGGTAACGCAAAAAGATTCTATAGGTTCTTCTCCGTTTAAACTTGTGTATGCAAAAGAAGCAGTGCTACTAACAAACCTTGTCCTCCCTTCTCTAGCCCTAGTTCAATTTATTGAAGAAAGTCCTTCTTCTTCTTTACAACTTAGACATGACCAAATTCTAAAATTAGAAGAAGAAAGAGAAAAAGCCAAAATCATTCATGTGAAACATCAGCAGATCATCAAGTCATCATTTGATTCACTTTCATCCGGTTCCAAACAATTTCAAGTCGGTGATTTAGTTCTGAAATGGGACAAAGCCCATGAATATAAGGGAAAACACACCAAGTTTCAGAAGATGTGGCTTGGACCATTTCAGATCTGTGAAAAGATAGCCCATTCGACCTTCATATTACAAGATTTATCAGGGTTGAGAAATTCTCTCCCTGTTAATGGCCTTATCTTAAAGAAATTCTTCAATTAAGGAGGTAACCCCTTCTCATTTTAAATAGCATTTTTATAGTTTGTAGGAGCATTAGAAAATAAAGCTGTGAGGTATCTTCCATTGACCTTTGCTGTACTTAAAGAGTTGTTTAAAACAAGTAGTGTGATATTTACCTTTAAAATAATAGAAGTCTTAAACAAAAGGGATGATTTCTAGGAAATTAGATATAATCGCATTCTGAAACTACACTATAATCTTAGTGAACCTCTCTCAAAGTTTATAAATATTGTAAATCATTTTAGGTTTTCAAATTGGTCATAGAAAGGTTATCGATATCAAAATAGGAACTAATCCAATTTCAGCATCTCCAACTCTTACCTTGTCATCCATTTACTCTTAAGGAGGAAATTGTCTATCCCACTCACCAAAGCTTGTGATTACTCAGAATGTAATTCCAAGAATACTGGATATAAAAGATAAGAGGTCTTATTACAAGCCTGCTTACCATGTTCATAGGGAAATAATTTAGCCGACATTACCAATACTGCATACCAAAACAGGGTAATGGTTTCAATTGTAAGACAAGGGGTCTCATCACGAGCCAGCTTGTTCGGTTAGATTACTACCAGTGAATGGCATTGCCACTCAGCTGGTCACCAAACCAGGGCAATGGCTTTTTATCTTACAAAAATAACAGAAAAGAGAAAAGAAATGCAAAATGTGAAAAATATGTTTTGAATTCATTCTGTTAATCATACTCTAAGGTGAATGGGACAATAGACAATACCATGGTTAAAAGGTATCCCTGTTGAAACTATGAACATTTGCTGGCAGCAGAGGCTCTACCTATGACAAAGGAGTTAATTTTAAAAGCTGATTTGGAAAATTTTTTTGTTTTATCATTATCAAAAAATAGAGGCCAATTTAAAATTTAGAATGTATCTAATTTTAAACAAGAGAGGGAATTAGCAAAGAAAGTTTTATTTTGTTTGGAATGCAACTATACCTAGTTATATTAGAATTTTCCCCTTTGATAAAATTTCTATTTTGAAAAAGTTTAAGTATTTCCATACTTTTCAGAGATAACTGTTTCTTCCAGCGAATCGCCAATTGTTGTGCCCTACAACAACCCCCCATTTCATATCATTATTATCCCAAAACTATAATATGAAATGGGTCCCTTTTTAATTTTAATTTTAATTGGTATCAAATTAGTTTTATTCAAAAAGGCCCGGAAAAATAAAATAAAATGTTACCAAAAAACCTTTTCGAATAAACCAATCAAAAAACCTTACACATAAATGATTAATCTTTTGTCATTGCGATAAAGCGATCGCAAGATCGCATATCGAAATGACAAAGGAAACACAACTTAAGGACCCATTGGTTTTCTCCGATGCGAAATCGCAATCAGATATCGGCGATAATGAACTAGCGCGATAAAACTCCTTTTTCTTCCGATGTGATGCGATATCGCTATTAGATATCGGCAATAATAAACTAGCGCGATAAAACTCCCCTTGTGCTCCGATGCGATGCGATATCGCTATTGGCAATCAGAAATCATCTATGAATGCTTTTAAAGTGTCCCATTCGGTACTCCCGATGCGATGCAATATCACTATCGATGATCGGGAATCCCAAACAGAACCAGTATAATGATTTATGATTTCCCCCGATGCCCGATTACGATAAAGCCAAAAGCGCAGATTTCAAAGAAAATCCTAAAGTGGGTTTATTACGATTTATTCGTATTTAAAGCCTTATCTTCTGAAAAGCCATTCATCCGCGCTCAACCGCCAAAACACCCAAGGCACGCTTCAAATAAATCATCTGGCCATTAATCGAATTGACGGGCATTGATAGGATTGACAGGTCTTAACGGCCATTTAATGAAACAGTAAGCCTGAGATCTTTTTACAGATTGTATCCGAAGCCACCTTAAGTTAATCGTTCACCATGCATTTATCGATATATATCTCTATCATATTTGATTTACGCTATCATTTTCTGTATTATGTCCATTATCACCTCTGTGCAGAATTCTTCCGAAGTAACAGATTCAAGCAGAATGGGGAAGAAGTCCAAGAAAACCACAATGGCTTCCGCTTCGCCGGCCATAGGGCAACCTGTCATTGATCCAAGTACTAAAAAGAAAGGGCTAATATCAGACACTACATGCCTAGGACTTGTCAGACTACTTGGCAAGGCACCTATAATCTGATCGAAGCTGAAGAGCCAAGGGTGACAGCAATACAAGTCTCAGCTGACAGCACTAGAAAATCTGAGGCTAATCTAAGCGATTTAGCCAACTCTTTTCTTCATCGAATAGCGGCTCGGGAGCAAATCCTCCCATATACAGATGTGGTTAGATGGGCGATTCAGGAAATCCCAATTACCGACAGAACTTTCAGCACCACAGGATGGAGAATTTTCGGTTCCTTTCAAGCGAGGGATTTAAGGCACGGTTTTCATTTACCGGTGGCAGAGAAGAAATTATAACACTGCATTTCTGAGAAAAATTCCGAGCTGAAAATGAGCTGAATCCGAACCCCATTCGGGGTTGAGACCAAAATCCAGCAAAACACAAGCAACGAATCTTCGGGGATAAGTACTCGCGATTCTCTATTGCTCTCCTTATTTGCTATGCTGGGATTAATGATGTGTAGGTTGTGGGGATTACATGATTCCGCCAATTTTACCATAGAAATGGTCCCCTTAATGGAGGTGGAATGTAGTGGTGAAATAATGGATTGGGCAGATATACTGTCCGATAAGTTAGCATCCATAATTCTTGAGTTTAGATTCAACTCTCGCGTCACTGAAAGGTTCATTCCCCCATTTTACTACAGTGCCTATATATTAGATGTCCTGTGTGTTAATTCTGAATTTCCTGTGCTCAGATGGAGGTGGACGTCGCAAGACCCTGCACCCATTCACATATACCATCAAAAGTTGTGGAAGACCAAGTACAAACACCATTTGTATCAAATCTGCAACGACTTCATGTTGCCCATTCATCATTCTATTTTCAATAAGCATGCCCCTAAGATTTCCTACCAAGCAGGGATTGATTTAACATCCATAGGAAGTTGGTTCGGGGAGGAAAAGTTCACTTATATAAGAGTTTTTGGCAGTCAAGCCAAGCCCCACGTTCTTCCTCTATACATCCCTGATAAACTACTGGCTAGAGAAATAGCCTATCAGATCATCTCCGATGGGGTTACAAAAAATCTGAAGAAAGCTAAGAAGCATGTCTTGCCCTCTTTTCCTTTAAGAATTGGTATCTACACTCTGCATGATTTCAAACATGCAGAGAAAGAAGCTGAGAAAATAAACTCATTAACCCTGGAAACTCTACCGAGCAGGCGATTTGATCCAAACAAAGTCGCCTATAATGCACTCGAACAGGCCAAATTGACCAAGTTCGAGCATAAAGAAGACATATTTGAGGACTTGTTCGCATCGGCTGAATCAATGTATCAGGTTAAATCGCTCGCCATAATTGAATACAATGATGAGGGACTAGTTGAATTCAACATACTTAGAGAGCAGAGGTTACAAACTCTGCCTCTAGATCTGTTAGCGACGACTCCAACAACAGAATCAAGCGAGCCTGAGCAGCGACTTGATAAAGAACCTCCTGTTACAACAAAGCAACAGGAGGAAGTGCATGAGAAAAGACAAGAGGAGACCCGGGCGAAAGAGCAAGAACAGAGAAGTTTAAATATAAATGAAGATACACAGATTGATCCGAAATTTCTCCAGGAATGGCAGCAATTTAATTCGATTATCGGCAATCTGGAATGCTCTAAAGATGACGAGACTACAAAAGAGGTCAATACACAAGAGGCGACTTCAAAGCAGGTTTCAGGTGAAACCAACGACCCACCCAAATCAAAAGAAGTGGAAATAATCCCAAAGGATCCTTCCGGCGAAGTTATTTTACAGATTGAAGAGATTCCTCCCTTGGATGTCTTCTATAGCCCAAAGCATAAAGCTGTAGTGAAACGACAGAGGAAGAGGAGAAGGACTGATCAACCTTCTTTATTCCCAGAACAAATAGTAACTGGCAATGTGCTATGGAAATAGGAATTTGACCCCTCTGATGATTTGACAAAGCTATCGCAATATGCTGGATCTTATTTGGCAGCGACAATAGACAAAGCATCAGAGATGAGCAGTTTATTGAAGACAAAATATCAGGATATCTTTTCACTACAAGCACAATTATTGGAAGCGCAGCAAAAGGCAGAGCAGGCAGAACAACAATTGCTAGTACAACAACAAATAAACAATCAGTTGACTAAAAAATTGCAGGAAGAAAAAAAGAGGATTGACGACAGTGCAGTCCAAAAGCAAAAGGAGCTATCGGAGGCATTGGCGCAACTAAAAGCATCAAATGAGCAAATGTTGAAATCCAAAGATGAGCAGATTTCTCAATTATCAGCTCAACTTGAGCAAACAAAGAAGCTCCCACAGATAGATGAATTCAAAGCAGAGGAATTTCAATTAAACAAGGGATTGATAAATCAGATGAAGCTTTTGTGTCAGCAAATCACCCAGGCAGAACCATTATGCGATTTAGCGGCATCCATAAGTGAGAAAGTAGAAAAGGAAAGGACAGATTTGGATCAAGCCGAAGAAACATTGACAAATTTTCTGGAATGGCAAGATACCGATCAGGGACAGGCAGCTAACCTACCAAGGATTCTAGAATCGCACAAAGAAATATTATTTACAGAATGGCAATCTCAGTTAATGAAGGAAGAAAGAGTAATTTCAAGATGCAAGACAACCACTAGTAATTTGGTTTAATTGGTTAATAATACTCTTTACTTGTCTAACATAATTTCTCAATGTACTCCAGGCCAATTAACAACAACGAAGATATTGGAGCATTCATGTTACCCAGAGCTGGAGAAAAATGGAAGGTTAATTGCGGGAATTAACAGCTTGACATGGGATGCCTATTGGTTCTTTTTAGTGAAGCCGCACAGCCAGAGAGCCGCTCTCAAATGCCTCACAGATGCGATCGGGTATATTATCCTCGATATTCAGGATGCCACCTTTTCTGCCCAACTCAGTTCTCGCCTCAACAGACCACCTGAAGTGGAGCCAATGCTTGCGATAAGCCAGCTCAGGTTTAAAGGCAAACAACCTGAGTGATGATTCACATCGCCGACTGCCAGATCGCTGCCAAGAAGATAGATACTATTAATTGATACCAATTAAGTAGGATTTTGTTTTCATAGATTTTTAGTTTAGTAGTATTTATAGACCCTTTCATGCATTTAGAAAGGGTCGTAAAGTTTTGTATATGACTTAAACCCTGAAGTTGCAGTATAGTAATTCAGGGATATTCTTTTATGAAACTGGACCAATCATTCCGATTTTGATAAGGAAGCTTTTATACAAATGTGCACTATTGTCTTTGTTTGAAAGCATTTATGCGTTGAAGGAAGAATTTCAAATAGCGATTGATATTGGGATTGATTAGCAGCTCATATGGTACTATTATCTATGTGTGGACTCATTCTTGTTATATGAAATTTTCATTGTCGCCTGCTTATTATTCGCATATATATTATATTAATATATATATATAATATATATATATGTGTGTGTGTGTGTGGTGGTGTGTGTGTGTGTGTGTGTGTGTGTGTGTGTGTGTTTTAAACAAACATCTTTATGCATTCCACTATTGGCTGTTCTTAGTATGTTTTCTTCCAATCATGTTATGTATCGATGATATAAATGATAAGTGCAGTAATATTGTGTTAATCACTTTGTTTAACTATTTAGATGAAGTAATCTTTAAATGAATGAATATCTATGTTTATTTTACAGAGTCATCTACATGCCTGTCAATAGACAAAGATCATTAAACGCTGCATTTCCAAAGAATAATTGTTCCCGGGATTAGTATTAGTTTTCTTATTTTTTTGATAGATTAAGTTATTCGCCTATCATTAGAACATACAACCCATCACTCATCCACCCCTTATATTCATTATTTGGAAACTGGTCCCATTATATCCAGTCGGAGCCACCATCCCAAACGGAAAAGGACCTGTATTAAGGTCCGGACCGGGTGGTTATCCCCCAATGTTGTTGCAGTTATTTTCGAGGCATCAATAGGTCCAGAGATTATTCAGTGGATTTCAAATTTCATACAGAGATCGAATTGAGTTCGATGAGCCTAGATCGTTGGAGGAGGCCATTCGAAATTTGAAGCATTGTTATGTGCAATCGAAGCTCAAAGTTGAGATGAAACATGACTTGAAAAGAAATGACGAAGCTAAAGGAAAATGGCCACCGAAGTGAGGAAGACCTCAAGATGAAAGTGAGAAAGATAATGCAGTTCCTTACAAGAGTTTCAATACAGTTGAGAAGGGACATGGAGAGCAACAAGCTAGAGGTGGTGGTAGGAAACCATTGTAGTGTTGGATATGTGGTAAGGATCATTGTAAGAGGGATTTTCCCTAGTATCAGAGTGGTGGTTGAACGCATATCTACAATGCTCAGGAGGTGAATATAGTTGGTGATTTTGGTCATAGAATTCCTTGGATTTATGCAACTGTGGACAAAAAGCAGGCAGATCATCAGGGGTCAATCATTGAGATGGATGGTAAGATTTTTGATGAAGTTGTTTCTATTTTGATTGATCCTTGATCTAACTATAGTTATGTTAATCCTGACCTGGTGGATAAGTGTGGTTTGAGAAAGAAGTGCATGTGGAATATTGGTTGGTATAGTTGGCTACAAGCACAAAGAAGCGAGTTCACCATTGGGTAAGAGCTTGCACATTTGAATTAAAAGGTATGTCTACAACATCACATTTGAATGTATTTCTAGTGGGTTTGTATAGTATGATTTTGGGTATGGATTGGTTATATCTTCACAATACCAAAGTGGATTGCTTTGATAAGGCCATTGAGTGTGTGGATGATAGCGGGGAAAATAGGGCCTTGCAGGGAAGGAAGAATCCTACATCAGTGAGGATGGTTACTGCTATGTAGGCTAAGCTTAGTCACAAAAAGGGTTGTGTGATGTTTTAAGTACACATCTCTAG
>APFE031408092.1:2557-12699 GCA_000404065.3 Pinus taeda
ACAGGTCATCAAACTCATCTTCCTTATGTTCAAATTTAGTGAGCTTGGCTTGATCTAGAGCATTATAGATGACTTTCTTCGGGTCGAAACGTCTATTAGGCAGAGTGGCGAGACTTAGGATATTAATTTTTTCTGCCTCTTTCTCTGCATGTTTATAATCATGCAGAGTATAGACGCCACACCTTAGAGGAAAAGGAGGCCAAACTTGCTTCTTTGAATTTCTGAGAGTTTTTGTGGCTGATGCAATTGTAAGATGATATGTTATTTCACGAGCTAATGGCTTGTATGGTATGTACAAGGGGAGGACATGAGGTCTGGCCTGACTACCAAAAACTCTTACATAAGTGAATTTTTCTTCTCCAAACTAGGTTCCTAAGGCTGTCAAGTCAATCTCAGCCTCAGAGGAGATCTTAGGGGTAGGTTTATCAAAAATTGCATAGTAAATAGGTAGCATAAATCCATTGCAGACTTGGTATAAATGGTGTTTGTAATGAGCTTTCCATAGTTTCTGGTGGTAGATATGAATAGGCATAGGGTCTTGTGGAGTCCATCTCCACCCTAACACAGGAAACTCGGAATTAAAACAGAGGGCATCCAAAATGTAGGCACTAAAATAAAATGGAGGGATGAACCTATCAGTAACACGAGATTTGTTTCTGAATTCAAGAATAGCTGTAGCCAACTTATCCGATAATATAGTCCCCTAATCCATGATTTCACTATTACATGCCGCTTCCATCAAAGGTACCATTTCTATGGAAAGTTTTGAAGAATCATGTAATCCCCACACTCGACACATCATGACTCCAGCGTAACAATAAGGAGAGCATAAGGAGTCGACGGAGTACTTACCCGAAGACTCATGTTTGTGTTTCACCGGGTTCTGTCTCCATTCTTGTATAGGCGCTGACTCGGTCTCATTTTCATCTCGAAACTTCTCCAGAAATGCTTTATTGTACTTCTTCTCTGGTTCGAGCAAATGGTACATTTGCCTGAAATCATTGGGCTGAAATGAACCAAATACTCTCCCATCAACAGTGCAGAATGTTCTGTCCGTAATTGGAATTTCCTCAATTGCCCATCTCACCACATCCGTATACGGAAGAATTTGCTCTCGAGCTGCTATCCTATTTAAGTAGGAATCAGCCAAATATTTTAAAGTAGCATCAGATTTCCGGCTTGAACCTGCTGAAGCTTGTACCGATGTTTGCTAAGGTTCCTTGGCTTCAACCAGGTTGTAAATATTTTGCCAAGTAGTGCTGCCAAGGCCGAGACATGTGGTATCTGAGATTAATCCCTTCTTGCTTGGTCCTGGATCGGTGGCATGTTGTCCTGTTACCATAGAAGCCGAAGTCGTTCCATACTTCTTAGATTTCTTTCCCATTTGGTCTAGAATCGTTACTGCGAAAAAGCTCTGCGCATGAGAAAAATGAACGTAATGCAGAGAATAGATGACGAAAACCAAGTATGAGGGAATTGTGTCAATCAATAAATAATGGAAGATTTATCATAAGGCTCCCACGGATACAATCTTTGAAAGGATTTAGGCATAACTGCTCATTAATTGGTCGTTAAAACCTGTAATCATTTAAATGCTCATTATATCCTTTGCTTTCCATTTTGTGGCAGTTGGACGCGAGCGAATCACTATTGGGAAAAGAAAAGGCTTTCAATGATAATTAATATAATATAGCGAAATCATATCGATCCTTTTCGAAAGTCGCGTTTGGGTTCATCGCAATCGACAATCGGAGGAAGCCTTGGGGCAATTTATTTAAGCATTATGGAATCCCCGATCGCCGATAGTGATATCGCTTGACTCGCATCGGGAGTTTGAAGGAGGAGAGTTTGTTACGTTCATGTCGCATTCCCCGATTGCCGATTGTGATATCTCATCGGAGAAAAGGGGAGGGGCCTTTTATTATTTGTTTTCCCGATACGCGTTGGCTACTCGCTTTTATCGCATCGGGAAAAATCAATGGGTCATGGTTATGCATCCTTTGTTGTTGCAATATGCGATCTTGTGATCGCTTTATCACAATAATAAAGAATTATTCGTTTTATTTTTAAGACTGATTATTTCAAAAGGTTTTAAAATGTTTTGTTTATTTCCGAACCTTTAGAAGAGTGATGGATTAATACCAATTTAATCTAAAAGGGACCCATTTCAAATTATAATTTTCTAAAGTAAGATTTTATGAAATGGGGGTTTGTTGTATAGCACAACAATTGGCGATTCGCTGGAAGAAACAATTATCTCTGAAAAATTTATTGGAATATTTGAACTTTCTTTACATAGATATCTTATCAAAAAGAAAAGTTCTAATATAAATAAGTATACACACATTCTGAATATAATAAAGGCATGTTTTTGCTAATTCTTTCTCTTGTTAAAACTAAATATATTCTAAGTTTTAAATTGGCCTTTATTGGTTGTTAATGATAAAACAAAACAATTTTCCAACTTAGCCTTTTTAGTTGACTCCTTTGTCACAGGTAGAGCCTCTGTTGCCAGCAAACGTTCATAGTTTCGACAGGGATACCTTTTAACCATTTGATTGTTCACGACCCCTCCCATCTCAGAGTATGATTAAAAGAATGAATTCAAAACATGTTTTCATATTTTGTATTTCTTTTCTTTTCCATTTTTTGTAAGATAAAAAGCCATTGTATTGGTTTGGTTGCCAGCTGATTTGACAATGCCATTCACTGGTTGTAATCTAATCGAACAAGATGGCTCGTGATGAGACCCCTTGTCTTATGCTTATAAGTCATTACCCTGTTTTGGTATGCAGTGTTGGTAATGTCGGTTAGATTATTTCCCAATGATCATGGTAAGCATGCTTGTAATAAGACCCCTTATCTTTATATAAGATATTTTAGAATTACACTCTGAGTAATCATATACTTGAATGAATGGGATGAGCAATTTTCTCCTTAAGAGAAAATGGATGACAAGGTAAGAGTTGAGGATGCTAAGATTGAATGAGTCTCGGTTTTGATATTGGTAACCTTTTTGTGGCTAGTTTGAAAACATTAAAATGATTTACAGTAGTTCTAAATCTTGAGAGGATTTTCACAAAAATAAAATGGGGTCTTCAGAATGTTAATATACCTAATTTCTTAGAAATTGTTCCTTTTATTTAAGATTTCTATCTTACAAAAGTAAATATTAGAAGTACTTCTGCCGAGCAACATTTCAATATAGCAAAGGTCAATAGAAGCTATTTTACAACTTTATTTCCTAATGGTCCTAAATATTGCAAATCCTACTGAATTTAAAAGAGAAGGGGTTACCTCCTCAATTGAAGAATTTCTTCAAGATGAGGCCATTAACAGGAAGAGAGTCCCTCTTTCCTGATAGATCTTGTAATATGAATGTTGAATGGCCTATCTTCTCACTGATATGAAATGGTCCAAACCACATCTTTTGGAATTTGGTGTGTTTACCTTTATCCTCATGTGCTTTGTCCCATTTTAGAACTAGATCACCAACCTGCAACTGTTTAGAACTAGACGAAGCTGAATCAAATGATAACTTGATTATTTGCTGATGTTTATCATGAGTAATTTTATCCTTTTCTCTTTCTTCTTCTAATTTTAAAATTTGATCATGTCTGAGATGGATAGAAGAAGAGGGTCTTTCTTCAATAAACTGAACTAGGGCTAGAGAAGGAAGCACTAAATTGGTCGGTAGTACTGCTTCTTTCTCGTAGACAAGGTTGAATGGGGAAGTACCTATAGAGGCTTTCTGTGTTATTCTATCAGCCCATAGTGCGAATACTAAAGATTTGTGCCAGTTTTTATGATTTTGTTCAATAGTTCGCTTAATGATTTTGAGTAGATTTTTATTGGTAGATTCTGCCAGACCATTACCCTGGGGATAGTAATTTGCAGAATATTTCAATTTGAATCCTCTTTTGATAGCAAACTCAAGCATGGCATTTCCAGAAAAATAAGATGCATTATAAAAAACAAGAGCATTTGGGACACCAAACCTGGTAATGATGAATTGGTCTATGAATTCTATAATTCCTTCAGAGTTTGTTGTCTTTAATGGAATTGCTTCAACCCACTTAGTAAAGTAATTAGTAGCAGTAAGGATATACTTATGTTGTTTGGAGGATTGTGGAGTTATCTCCCCAATGATGTCTAGCCCCCATTGTTCAAAAGGTTGATCGATATTAACCGGTTGCAAATGAAAAGCTGGTTTCCTTTGTCTTCCACTGGAGACTTGACAACTTCGGCATTTCCTTACATACTCATGGGTATCTCTGAATAAGGTGGGCCAGTAATATCCAACATGGATGATTTTATGAGTTGTTGCGTCAGCTCCAAAATGTCCTCCATCTGGTCCATCGTGTAGCTCCTGCAAAACCTTTTGTGCTTCAGGTTTCTTGAGGCCTCTTAATAAAATTGAATCATAGTTTTGCCTAAAAAGCACATCATCAATGATAACAAAGTTTTTTGACTTTAATCTAATAGCCCATTTGTTTTTATAAGAAATATTAGGAGGTGCATACCCATTTTTCAAATAAAAGATTAAATCTACATATTGAGATTCAGAATTGGTAATACTTATCTGGTTGATTTCTTCAATATGATCTGTATCACCTGATTCCGGAATGTTGGATGCTCCTGCTAATAACCTGCAAAAACTTTGGCCTCTAAAAATCTTTGCTGGCTTGATTTCCAAGTCATATTCTTGAAGTGTTGTAACCCAATTTGCCCTTTTTTCACCTAATTATCTTTGGATCAGTAATTGCCTTACTGCAAAAAAAGGAACTATTACTTTTGTATGGGCTTTTAGAAGGAAGGGCCTGTAGTGTTTCATGGCTTTATACACAGCAAAGGCTTGTTTTTCAACTTCGGAGTAATTTAGTTCTGCACCCTGAAAATTTGAACTAAAGAATGAAATCGTTGCTTCCAAGTCGTGATCATTGATCTGAGTAAGTACCGCTGCATAACATGAATCGGACGCGATAGTGTACAATGTGAAATGATTAGAAAAATTAGGAGTGTTTAAAGCGGGGGAATTGATTATTGATTGTTTGATTAAATCAAATGCTTCTTTTCCACAAACCCCCATCTAAACACTGAATTTTTCTTAATCATGGTTTGTAATGGTAAAATGATATGAGAAAAATCGGGAACAAATATTTTGACAAAGTTGATCTGACCTAAAAATGACTGCATGGATTTTTTTATTATGAGGAAATGGAATTTCAGAAATTTCTTTAATCCTGTCAGGATCAATATAAATACCATCTTTGGAAACAATAAAGCCCAAGAGCTTTCCTTGATTTAGAGCAAAGAATGATTTTTTGGGATTAAGTGAAATACCATACCTTCTACAACGTTCAAAGATTTGATTCAAATCATGTAAATGGTTGGATCGCTTTTTAAAAAATACAGTAATATCATCTAAATAGACGACTACTGTTTTGTTGATCAATCCTTTGAAGGCTATATCCATTTCTCTTTGGAATGTAGCTCCTGCATTAATAAGTCCAAAAGGCATTTTCTGATAGGCGTAAGTTCCCCATTTTGTTCTGAAAGTAGTTTTGAGTCTGTCATCAGGATGGACCAGAATTTGGTTGTATCCTGAAAAGCCATCTAGAAAGGACATTAGCTTAGAACCTGCTACTGAATGGAGTATATGCTCCATGGTAGGTAATGGGAAATTATCTTTTTGACTTTCCTTATTCAGATTTCTGAAATCTATACAAATCCTGATGTCGCCATTTTTCTTCCTAACAGGCACCATATTGGAGACCCAGTTTGAGTGCCGAACAGGAAAAATAATCTTTGCTTTCAAGAGTTTATTGAGTTCTGATTTTATCTGAATCTCTAAGTTTGGATGTATTTTCCTTAATTTTTGTTGAACTGGTTTTTGTTCAGAAAGCATTGGAATGGTATGCTGGATGATTGATGTATCATATGTTTTTAAGTCATCATACTTCCAAGTGAAGACATGTTTATTTTTCCTTAATAATCTAATAAATGCTATCCTTTCTTCCACAGAAAGCCCTAGTCCTAAATTGATATTTTGAGGGTTCTGCTCAGTACCCAGATTTATCAATTCAAATCTTAAGGTATAACTTTGGAGTTTTGAATTGGTTACCTATTTAAACATGTCTTTAATGTCGTAGAGATCTTCAATTTTAACCACAGGTTTTGGTATCGAGTTTTCCTCATGCTTTTCTTTCATCTGAAGATCATGATCGCTTTCATCAATGATCTGATCATTGTAAGACTTGTCAGAAGTTAAGAAATGTAAGATGTCTTCATCGTGATTGAACACTTTCCAATTGGTGACATTATCAGAAATTGATGGCCTAAAAATAAACTCTACTGAAAATCTATCCAGGCTATAATCTTCAGAAGGTAGGACTTTAGAAGCAACATTGGCTAACAAGTCAGTTGCTGCGTTCTGAGATCTGGGAATAGGTGAAATGTTGAATGCTAAGAAATGAGATATAAGTTCCTTAACTAAAGGTTGATAGTGCTTGAGGTGATTAGAGAGACAATGGATTGTATTTCGAACTTGTTTTATGACAATCTTTAAATCGCCAAACACTTTCAAATATTGAACTTTTAGGCCAATAGCTTTATATAGTCCTTGCACCAAGGCCTCATACTCAGCTGTATTATTCATGCATTCAAATTCTAATCTACAAGAAAGAATTGTTTTTTCTCCCTCAGGGCTGACTAAAATACACCTTGCTCCTGATCCTTCACTGGATTTAGAACCGTCAAAATATAAAGACCAAAATAAAGAATTATCAACAATTTTATTTACAGAATTCTCAGTAGCATTAACACATCTTGATCTGTCGGTTTGTGAAAATTTTTTGATTTGGGATGTGAAATTGTTTACTGAGAAAGGAGATGGTTGGGCAATATAATTTCCAAAGAATGATTCAGAAGAATAGTTTCCCAAAATATTATTGTTAAATGCAATTGGTTGATTCTCCTGTTCAAACTCTGTGATAGTATGGGTCATGTGTTTCTCCTGATTGATCTTTATTTGATTTGGCTTTCCCTTGTAGGGCAGCCACATATGAGAACAATCTGTAGAAATATACCCATGGATCTTCTCAGACCAATCCCTGCTCAAGATTAAACCATAAAACTCAGGTATATCAGCGATTAAGATATCAATTCTTTGAACCACTCGTGGATCAGCTGATAACCTGATAGTAACAGAGTTTATTTCCCTTAAGACCTAGACTTTGGTTCTATCTAACTGCACAATGTGAATGGAAGACTTTTGGGGTTCTATGTTCAGTTTAGAACAAACTGAAGCTGACATTATATTAGATGATGCCCCTGAGTCAATCAAACAGTTGTGTAGATTTCGATTGTAGATTTTGTAGGTTAAGAGGAAAGGGGGGCTATGGGAATTTGATCTGTCTCCAATTAGAATCGTATCAGTAGCCTCAATTCTACCAGAAGGTGGTTGTCCTGAAACATTTGCAGCTTTAGCACTAGGAAGAGGCGAAGAAGGAACTGCATTTAGTTCCTTAAGAAGCAATTTATGTTGATGTTTTAATTTGCTGAGTTCAAAAATGGTGATGTTTGCTTTAGTCTTCTTCATATCATCAACAATATTGTAATCCATTGAATCTGACACTACCAACGTCTTTGATGTTGAAGGTATATTTGAGGACAATGGTTGGTTTTGAGGCACTGTTGCAGTCGGCTTCCTTGTGGGTACCTTTTCCTTTGTAGTATTAGTACCTGCACTCCTTTTCTTTGAACTTGCCTGGACAGGTTCAGGGGCACTTTTTCTCCTAGTAGTCACAGGAAAAGCTTCTTGTTCAGTTTCGGTTTTGGAGTTAGGCAATATGAAGTCACACATTCCATGGCATTCAACGACTTCCTCTTCCTCGAATTCATCGGATGGTGCAATTGTTTCATCTTCTTCTTCTTCCTCAGGGTCTGAATATGCATTAGATATAACATTTGGTGGTTTTGACTTAGGTTTCTTAAAATTCCTATATGGTTTATTTGTTGAAGTTTCTGCTACTTGCTTTTTAATTTCAACCATTTCATTTGACATTGTTTTGAGGACCTTTTGAAGACCCTCCATATCGTATGGATCTTTGGTAATTTTCTTCTTTGAATCATCCTTGAAAGACACTCTTTTGGATTTCCTATATTCGAGAGTAGCTTTCTTTTCCAAAGCGATTATACGTTTTTCCACGGCGAGGGCTTCTTTCATATTTTCGGCCAAAGTTGGTTTCCCAGCCCTATCTACAAAAATGGCTATATTTGAAGGTAAGGTTGTGATGTACCACTCGCTTCTAATTTGTTCACTTGGCTCGGTGGGGATTTTATTCAAGAGTTTATTAAATCGGGAGTTAAACTCCTTAATTGGTTCTCTAGACTCAATCCAGTTATATTTGAAAGGTCATTAATGAGTGTGGCCAAGGATCTATCATCGCCAAATTTGGTAAGAAACTGCTCCTGAAAGGTATTCCAACTGGTAATGGATCCAGAGGGCAAGGAAAAATACCAAGACCTAGCTGATCCTTGTAACGTGTAGGGGAAAAGCCTAACTGCAACATCTTCTTCTGTTATTCCTTTTAGATTAAATGACAACATGAAATTATTTATGTGTTCCTCAGCTAATGTTCCAACATCTGGATTAAACTTTGGTAACCATTTCTTAGGATAATCAGGTAATGGATGTAATGGTGCAGGAATAGTGACTGCACCAGGAATGTTCCATGGATTCTGAGCCATCTTGGGAGTACCAACGATTGCCTGTGGTGTTCCAGGTGTTTGGGGAGGAGGTGGTAATGAAGACTGAAAATGTTGTGATGTTGAAGGTGGTGACCCCTTATGAACAATAATATGTAATGGGCAAGTGGATGTTTGACTTCGCTTTGGAGATGATGAGATGGAAGATGATGGAGAAAAGGTCTCACTACCAAAACCTTCAGCGTTCTTTTTAGCCCTTTTCCTTTGGGGTAAATGCAACTCAGCTGGTTCAATCCTGAGTTTTTCGCTTTGAAGTCTGGTGAGAGGATGAGGTAGGCGGAATTGCGAAGTCTCACTGCCTTGAGATATTTCAAATCTCTGAGGTGATATAGAGAAGCTTTGAAGTTTCTAGATGATAGACTGAACTTCAGGGGACTCTGGACTTAAACGTTCTGAAGTATGGTGGGGTTGAGCAGTGGTAGTTGATCCCTCTTCTTCTCATTTGGACACTGGTGTTTCAGAATGCAAACGGGAGGTCTGAGGTGAGGTGGAGGGTGATTTACTCTAAGAATGGTCTGTAGGTTTTGACTTACTCGCCATTCATAGTTGATGGCCCTCCTTCTAGCGCCAAAAATGTTGAAGCCCCGAAAATCGTTACATCAACATCGGGGGATAACCACCTAGTCTGGACCTTAATACAACTCCTTTTCCGTTTAGGATGGTGGATTCGACTGGATATAATGGGACCAGTTTCCCAGTAATGAATAAAAAGGGGTGGATGAATGATTGGTTTTCTAATAAGTGATAATGAAAGGAGGACTTATTCTACGAGCGAAAACGTAAATAACTATTTTATCCCGGGAAGCTTCTATTCTTAAGTGCAACATTTGGTGATCTGTGTTCGTTGATAGGCATATAGATGACACTATTCAATAAACAAAGACATTCATTTAAATAATAATTGCTTCGTTCAAATAGTTGAACAAAGTAATTGATAAAACATTGTTACACTTCTCTTTTTATATTACTGATACATGCATGATTAGAAGAATATCAAACTATAAACATCCAGTAGTGGAAAGTATAAAGCCTACTGTTAAAACACATTCATATATTCAATAATAGCAAGAATGATCAAACAACAATTCGCATAAAAAGAATAAATTTAGACATAGATAATAGTACCATATGAGCTGCAAATCATTCCCAACGTCAATCGCACTTTGAATTCCTTCTTCCGACTCATAAATACTTTTAAATAAAGGCAGTAGTCCACATCCAGATAAAAGCTTCGCTATCAAAATTTGGAAAAAATTGGTCCTGTTTTCATAAAAGAATATGCCTGAAGTACAGTAGTGCAACTTCAGGTTTAAGTCATATACAAAAACTTACGACCCTTTCTAAATACATGAAAGGGTCTATAAATACTAAAC
>APFE031408109.1:11760-27626 GCA_000404065.3 Pinus taeda
ATATATGGACAAAAGGGATTGACAAGGGAGGGGAATGATATTGGGATCCAAGTATAAGTTATTGGGAAATTGTTTTAAAATTATTTGTAGAAACCCTTTTTGAATATTTAGTACTCGAGAAATAAATTGTGGCCATCATAGTACAATACATAAGCATCGATGTGAATATACAACCTAATATGTCATGGAATCACACTTTATGGGAAATTTCCACACTTTTGAGGATATTTATGTTAAACCTATATGTAACAAGCTCAAAGATGCATTCTTTCACAGGGATGATGTTGTAAAGGAATTGATGTTTATAGTAAAATCACTAGATTTAGATTTTGAAATATGGTTGGGTAGTGAACAATGCAAATTTTTCCAAGATTTAGTTGTTACTATTGATTCTTACAAGTTAGAGATGAAATGATATAAACTCATTGAAACATCAAAGGTATATAATTTTTATATTGACAGGGTGTTGTATATAAGGAATTTTTTCCATTGATTTTAATAGCATCGTATCAAAATCGTCACTAAAAACAATATGGGTAGGAGGTGAAATTAAAGAAAAAAAGAAAAAAAAGATAAAGAATGGTTTTGCAACAATTAAGGCATGAGAACAAACATATGATAGTTAAAGGAGAGAGACAAGGATGCTACTTAATGAGACTTTATTTGAAATAAGCACCTCCATTCTTGTCATTTTTAATGAATTGTATGATATCACAACTTATAAATTAGTAGTTGATATTATTTAAATATTAATTTAGTTAAAACTATCGACTTATAAATTAGTAGTTGATATTATCTATATATTGCTTTAGTTAAAACTATTGAAGGTAACATATTCTCTTGACATGGACTACGATGTGGGTTTTGTGCATATTTTTGTACAAAGATAGTTAATAGATAAGGTGGCAAAGTTGAAAGGAAACTATAGTTCTTTTTTTTTAATGTATGTTTTTTATGTGCTCACATCAGTGGTGATGGTAGACATCCTTACTATACTTTGCTTTAACTAAATATTAAAATGTATAATTCTTGAATGCCGTGACAACACTTATTCTATTTTTATTTTTCTTTTAATCTTGATATATTTAGCATGTCATATTGATATATATGCATACACAAATAAAATGTTGAAACTAGTATTAGCATTCGATGTATACACAGTAGAATAGAATTTCATAATATTGAAATCCAATTACATTGCTATAAATGGAGAACTCTTCAACTATCATAGGTAAAAACAAACTTCATACCAAGTTTATAGGCCGTATAAGGTATGAGAAAAAAATGGGTGATCTTGATTATGCACCATATGTTCCTAACAACAAAAGACTCCTTTTGTCTTTCATTCCTCTTGCTTAAAAATTAATTTGGCAATGAGTTGGTTACTCAAACAAAATCCCATTAACCAATGAAGAGTGGAACTAGATGGAATTTTATAGGTAGATGTGAAGAATATTTAGCAAAGGTAAATCACATGGTACAAAGTGGCAAGGTATATCAAAACAGGAAGTCCTTTTGAAGGAAAAATCATTCTACATAAATATGTGGTTTTGCAAATTTTGCAAGCCACCTACCCCATTAGCGTAGCTAATATTAAATTGGATTGATTAGAAGAAGGCGATAAATTATAGGTGGGATTCATTGAAGAATTTGATTGAACCAAGTCCATTCATTGATAGAAAATATTCAACTAAAAGAATATCGAAGACAAATTCCACTTGTGTATCGACCAAAGTAGGGTCCATTATTGTGTATATTTTGATTTCGAGGATGAAGATTAGACGCATGAGATGGATTGAGATATTACTAATTGTTAGCAATATTGTGTTAGTTAGATCATATGAGTGAGGGGGCGTCTATGTGGTATTTGACAATGGAGACATGTCGACTACCAAACACTGTCAATTACCAGAAGGAAAGTTGAATGATTAATAATTGAAGCAGCAAAATAGAAGATGAATCATCACAACCAATTGTTAGAGATGACCCATAAGAAGGTAGGGTACATGTTGAAGAAAATTTAAAAGGTAGCAAGGCTATCTAAATTTGTTAAAGGTACTTTAAGATGGTACTAAAATGTGCAAGAGTTAGAGAAAATTTCGGTGATGTTTAAGTTAATGAAATGCAATAACTAACATTGAGCACAATGCAAAATGGCTACATTCTATCATAGACTTGATATTTGATTAATAAGTCTTGCAAAGTAGTATGAATTTGTTTAAGATGGCATCTAATGTATAACACATTAATATCTATATGGCCATGGGATCACACATTTGTATTTTTACTCTATTTATATTTAGTGAGGTATTGTGTGATCTGTGTGGGGAATTGAACCCGTGACTTCAGATCAAGGAGTGCCTTAACAGAGTACCTGATAACTGTATACCCAAGACCTATCCCAAACTCCATGGACAAGAAAAAATTCATTTTGATTTTTAATATCAAAGAGAAAAACAATGAAATTAAATAAAATAAAACAAATTAAATTAAATTAAGATAACTCCATTTTAATCTAAAAATTTTAAAGATCAAAAACTCATTTAGATATTCCTCTACATTAAATTAAATTTACATTATGTAATGTTTCCATATTTCACATAATGATTATTAATATTTTAATCAAATTTATTTATTTATTTAAAAATAAACTTAACGCAATGAAGTTAAACACATATATAGAACATATAGGAAGTGCCAACTTATCATTTTTTTGAAAAGTTTTCTGGTTTTTTTTCTAATTTATTTTTTCTAGAAAGTTCTTTTGGTTTATTTTCCAATTTAATTTGTCTAAAATGTGGTAGGTATTTATTGAAATCACAAATTAAAATGAGTAAACCCTTCACAATCATAAATGTCACAAAAAATGGTAGGTATTTATTGAAATCACAAATTAAAATGAGTAAACCCTTCACAATCATAAATGTCACAAAAAATTTTGAGCTTGCTAAATCCATATATACAATCAAAAAACTAATTTATACAAGACAAATCAATATTTAACCAAATTTCCATAAATCTAATAAATAAAGACTTCCAAACAATATATATATAAATAATATACCTCTAAATTAGATCTTCCACTCAAAACCTCACAACCAAGTGACAATGAAACACCCACTCAAAACAATGAAATACCCACTCAAAATGCCCAAACACGTGGCACTGAAACACCCACTCAAAACAATGAAATACCCCTAATATTTATTTTGCATACATAATATGCTAGCAAATTACATCTTTTACTCAAAACACCCACAGCTATCTTATAGTTATAGTTTCCACTCAAATACCTTGAATAGTTCTCTAGATAGACATCTTATAAAAATGTAATTGAAGGACTAGACATTGACTTCCTACGCCTGTTCTATAAGTAAAGCATGTACAGCGTCTTTTCCTCGAATATCCTTGCTCATATACTCAGTTTCGTACTCCCCAGCTTTAACGGCTTTGTACAAGCTGGGATGAGCTTCATCGATCAGTTCGGGAGCAGTATCAATCAACACATCCTCTTGTGGTCTCAAACACATGACCATAGACATGCGACTCTGCTTTGTATTCGCTACTGCCCGGTGCTCGGCACTCTTGTATTTCCCATTGCTTACTATCTGCCATTACACAATCCCCATATCATTTTACGCTCAAATTGTAACCAAAGGACATAGTCCAAATCAGAGAAATGATTAAAGTCCCAAAAAGAGTTGAAAGAATTTCACTGACCTGTAACAAATCCCCGATGTTGATAATAAGAGCTCCAGGAATAGAGGGCACAGTGAACCAATCCTCATCTTTCCGAACCTGGAGACCGTCCACCCCATCAGAACAGTGAGCATATCGACATCTGAATGGGGTTTAAACCCATTCACCATATCTGGCTGAGGGCAAGGAGGGTAATAATTGATTCTGACTTGTAGCAGGGATTCCTTATTGAGGGTTTGGATATACTTTGGGTCCAGCCCCAAACCCTGGGAAAGAAGACCCAGCAACTTCTCCATAACCTTCATTACCTCTTCGCCGTATTTTTCATATGTTTCTCTTCACAATGCACACAGAAATGTATCAGAATGGACGCAATTAGCTCATTATCAAGGTTTCACAGTGTGTATCTATATCTGTATAGAGTTGTACCTGTATGTGGAGGGGTTTTTGGGCCAGTGCTCAACTGCTTTGGCCCACTCTGGAGAAATATAATGAACTAGGGCATCAACCCAGTCCAGGACCGTGTCATCAGAGATGTCAAAGAACCGGCCATAGCCTTCAAGCATGTGAACACCAGGCCTCACAGGACACTGTTTCCGTTTCTCTTCAAGAGGAAGATCAAAGAACTCCTGTGAAACACGCTTCACAGTCTCTAGCAATGACACAGGTATGCCATGATTTATTATCTTCAAAACAATTGCAAACCCATGAAATCAGAATCCAAAGCGACCAGGAAATTGGTTGGATAAAGAAAAGAAAAGCAAAAACTGTGATTGCAACGACAAACCTGAAAGAAACCCCATTCCTGGGATGCTTGGGCTATTTGACTGACAATCTTGAAGCGTTGATCAGTATCTTCCAGGCCTGCTAGATCAATGACAGGAAGAGACTGCTGGACTTGAAGAGGACGAGATGGTCTCTGTTCCGAAGGATGAAGCGTGCAGGGACTTGCTTCACTTGGGTTTCATGTAGCGTCTGCACGAGATCAATTGGTCTCTGAAGTCTTTCAAATTGCTTCAGAAGAGCGTCCATGGCAACTGATGAAGATTCCGGATTCGTAGGAGGCAGTGGAACTGGAATTTATCCGAAACCTCGGAGACACAATTTATAAATATTTGGAAACCCTGGATAGGGTAAAGGCACGATGCACAGAAATAGGTGTCTACAAATACAAGGTAGTGATTATCTACGTTGTCACATAGTCAGGACCGCAGTGATTTGGACGGTTTTAATCGGCGATGTACAAATATCGGCAAGTCCGCAGACATTGAAGTTGCGCAATATGAAGGTGTCAAAACTTTTTTGTTTTATATGTTCCATTGTCAAAAATCTGTCATTTTTTTACGTAGGATTTTCAGTACAGCTCATTCAACTCGTCTTTGGAATATGTCAATATAAGATTTTATTCTACTTATGGATGGTGTATGTCACATAAGATTTTATTTCAGTAATTAATTGTGATACATAGAGATGTTTTTTTTTCCGAAGATTTTTTGTTTTTGTGGAAGATGCTTTTTTTCCTTTGGGTACTTTTTGAAAATGTGTCAATATACTAATTTTTTTTTTGGTTAGTTTTCTTGGTAACTCGTTTTCAATCAGAGTTTTTTTTTAATTTTTTTTTTCGAAGTTTAAGATGTTATATAAATTTGGTATTTAGATTTTTATATTGGTTAGTAATATGACTATATAAACTAAGATAAATATTTGTCATAATGCGAAAATGGAATATGGTTGACCATGGTTGATTTTCATATTGAGGCAATGTTTGTCATAATGCAACATTGGACAATGGATGACCATCGTTGACCATGGTTGATATCCATATTGATACAATCTTTGTCACAATGCAATGTTGGACCATGGTTGTGACAATGTGACGTTCGACCAAGAGACACTATTTGTCACAATGTGACCTTGGCTATCAATAATTGAACCCAAAGGTATTATAAACCCAAGGGAATAATATTTAACCCAAGGGATTAATATTATAAATGCAAGATATATAAACCCTAAAGGGATTGATATTATAAAACCAAGGGAATAATAAATTAAAGGGATTAATGCTAAAAACCCAAGGGATTAAAAACCCAATGGATTGATAATACAAACCCAAGGGAATAATATTAAGCCCAAGGGATTAATATGATAAACCCAAGGTATATAAACCTTGAGATAAATATTATAAACGGAAGGGAATAATAAACCCAAGGTAATAATAAACTCAAGGGACAAATATTATAAACCCAAGGAATATAAATCGTAAGTTAAATATTATAAACCCTAAGACAAATATTTGTCACAATGTGACAATAGAATATGGTTGACCATGATTGATTTTCATATTGAAATAGTGTTTGTCATAATGCGACGTTGGACAATGGTTGACCATGGTTGATCTCCATATTGAGAGAATCATTGTCACAGTGCGACGTTCGACCATGGTTGGCCATGGATGACCATGGTTGTGATAATGTGACATTGGACCAAGAGACAGTATTTGTCACAATGTGACCATGAATGAACATGGTTATTGACCATGGTTGACCATGGTTGAGAAAACCTTTGTCACAATGCGATGTTAGAACATGCTTGACCATGGTTGATTTTCATATTGAGATAATCCTTCTCACAATGTGGAAATGGTTGATTTTCATATTGTGAAAATCTTTATCCAAATGTGACGTTGGACCATGGTTGACCATGATTATAAAAGTAATGGATTTATATTAAACCAAAGATTAATATTAGAAACCCTATGAATAATATTATACCCTAGGAATATGAAGCCTTAGACTAATAAACCAAGAGATTGATATTACAAACCCAAGGGAATGATAAATCCAAGTGCTTAAATACTAAAGCCGAGGAGATTATAAATGCAAGGGATAAATATTATAAACCAAAGGTATAAAAACCCCAAGATAAATATTATAAACCCTAAAATAAACGTGCTTAACCATGGTTTACCATCATTGATTTTCATACTGAGATGATCTTTGTCACAATGTGACGTTCGACCATGGTTTACTATGGTTGACCACGATTGATTTTCATATTAAGACAATCTTTGGAACATCGTTACATTGGACCATCGTTGACCATGGATGATCATGATTGTAAACACAAGGGATTTATATTACACCCTAGGAATAATATTATAAGCCCTATGAATAATATTATACCCTCGTAATATGAACCCTTAGATTAATAAATGCAAGTAATTATTTCTAAAACCCTTGGGTTTATAATATCAATCCCCTGGGTTTATTAATTTTGAGAGGAGACATTGAATACATTGCAATGCAATGTAGCATTTCAGCTATGAGTATGAGATAAATTGTCATGTTGCAACAGTGTTTGTCCTAATGCGACGTTCGATTGATTTTTGCATAACCACATGCCACTAAAAATGTCATACTCAAATCCCTTTCAAATTATTTCGTTAGAAATCTCACATATATCATGAATGCTAACATTTAGGAAATGTAAGAAATTAAATTGTTTATAAATTATTATTTTAAATTTAAATGGTTTATAAGTTATTATTTTATAGTTTTTTTAATGAAAAAAATTCAAAAATATAGTGAAAAATATTAAAAACAAATGAATAATAAATAATGATTTTTTCAAAACTAAATTCATATTAAATCAAATGAAATAAGAATTTGTAAATTCACAAATTCATTTACTATAATCTAGTTTGAATACATTAAATGTTGAAAATATAACATGTGAAACATTATTTATGGAATTTTAAATCTATAAATTTGCAATTTTTTAATGTATGATATATTACAAACATTGATAACTAAATATAAAATAAAAAACATACTTTTATATTTTCACTTCATCTATTTTATTTATAATCAATTTACAATATAATGCATTTCAAATTTTAAAAATAGAAATACATTTCAACCATAATTTTTAAATTTCATAATTTATTAATCATGGAGGAACTTATCATGGAACTTATTAATATAAACAATGTACGTCATAAGTAAAATATTTCAATGTCAACTAATATGTACAATGAAAAGAAATAAGTTTTCATGGTTAAAACATTTTTAAGCATTTAAATAATGTATTATTTTATATTTTGGTTATATTTTAGATTATTATATCTTAAAATCGAATAAACATTTGTAGAATTCAAAAATTAAGTTGTGTCATATATAATTTCAAGTGACAAGTAAAATATATATAGATATATATAGAGAATATATATAATATAATTACAAAATTATCAACAATTTATTAAAAACACAATTATCTTAAATTGTGCATTAAAAAAAAAATACACAAGAAGAAATTATATCACTCTAAACACTTCTTAGATTTGTGATTAAAATATATCAATATTGATCTTTAAATAAAAAAATAATAAGGTCATCTTTTAGTTTGAAATTTTTTTATTGAATGATTACTAATTAATTTTAGAGCACAAATTCATTCATGCTACTTTACCTAATTCTATACTAATCCTACATTGAAAACCTTCAAGAGCCCAAATTCACAGGTGAGCTACTTTTATGAATTTGTATTTGAAAAGTAAAGCAATCTTCCATAGAGAACTCCTTCAAATCATTAATATCTAAACCACACTCAATTTCTAAATTTGTAGTAGACACATAATTAATCTTGTGGAGATTTGTGGCATAAATTCATCAAACCTTGTACTTTGTACTCCTCTTTTGTGCTATGACACATATTCCTCTCAAGAGTCAAGGGCCCATATGTCAGCTTCGTGATCCAATATCGAAAGCCCAAACTTCTCATAGAGGTTTTCCATATTAAATTTGCCACTATCAGACACCTGTGGCATCGTGCAAATATATATATGTTCAGAGACTAGTAAAGTAGAGAGGGAAGTAAGTCGTTGCCATGATTATAGGAAAATAACTTGTTATATATGGTATGGAAAACTTTGTTATTAATAGAAGAAGATGTAGCATTCACAATGTGTAGTCCACATTCTTCCAGTGTGAGTAGAAGATTCGTGTAGACAATGTGATCTTCGAACATGTTCATGGAGATCTTAACACCAGAATCAATGGAATTTATTTGCACTGTAGTGAAATCTTCATCTGTAGGGAATCCTTGGAGACGTGGATGTTTACTGCAAAATTTCTTGTTTAATCAGAATTGCACACTCACAAAGGAAACTTCTCAGTTTCTATCTAAGTTGGCCTTCATTCTATCTCTTTCTCTTGAAACATTTTCAAGTTTTTCCTATAGATGACAAATGTAATTAACACCATCAAGCACTTGGTCTGACCCTCCACTGTACAGATGAGGTTGTGCCGTGATAGTTTCAAATGCATGCAAATTTATATTATAATATTAGACACAAAATGGAAACACCTCTATATTATACAGACTTATCGTATATGCGAGTTGCCAGGTACATTAAAGTTTCATGAGTATTAGACCCACCTTTCCTGTTATTTTGATGGAACCATGAGCAACAGAATCATAATATGAAAAATAGTATTTGAAGTGACTTTTTATAATATAAAGGTATTACTTCGAGGGTTGGAATTTAACCAATAAAATACATGTCATAAGGTCTTCATATATATAACAAAAAAAAACTATTGCAACATGAAGAATTCCTTACTAATGCACACATTTACTTTATTAAGCATGTATAAAAGGGTTATGGGTCAACCTTAAATTAAGAAAAAAAATTACCCATATTATTGTAAAATGGACCATTTTTCTAAATAATGTTTATAAATAAATAAATATATATATATATATATGAGTGATAATAACTTAATAATGAGAACTTACATGGAGAACGTGAGTGAAATAATTCCAAAATCTCAAAGGAAAATGTGGGTGGGGACCACGTGGCACAAATATAATTATAAATTTATTAAAAGTAATGACACCATTGCTAAATAAAAATTCTTATATATAAAATGGATGTTATAATAATTAGGAAATATCATGGAAGAACTTATTAGATTGAATATCTGGAAAATGGTGGGTGGGGAGGCCACGTGCGATCAAACCTTATTTTATAATTTATTAAAATTCAATGCAACCTAACAAACTTTGTAATACACTAAAACTGTTGATAAGAATTAAGACTAAGCATATGTTGAGCATTTTCCCTTGAGACTCAATCTAGGCCCTTAATTAAAAAAATAAAAAAAAGGTCAACAAAGCTCATTTCTTATAAAGTTCACATATATATGCTTAAAAGAATTACACATCTTATTGTAAAATGGAATTTTTTTCTAAATAAAATTTTCTTATATATAAATGAATGTTATAAATAATAATGAAGAACTTATCATGAAGGAACTTATTAGAATTATAATCATCTCAAATCCTTAGGAAATTGGTGGGTAGGGAGCCACGTGCCACAAATATAATTTTCTAAATTCACTAAAAGTACTGGACCATTTTGATAAATAAAATTTGATTATATATAAATGAATGTTATAAATATAATGAGGAACTTATCATAGAGAAACTTATTAGAATTGGAATAATATTAAATCCCTAGGAAATTGGTGGGACGGAAGTTACATGGCACGAATCTAATTTTTTAAATTTATTAAAATTCAATGCAACCTTACAAACTTTGTAATACATTACAACTGTTTATAAGCATTAATACTAAGCATATGTCGAGCATATTCCCTTCAGAATAAATCTTGGCCCTCAATTGAAACAAAAAAATTCAACAAACCTCCTTCCATCTAAAGTAAAGGAATTACACATCTTATTGTAAAATGGACCATTTTTCTAAATCAAATTTTCTCATTTATAAATTAATGTTATAAATAATAATGACAAACTTATCATGAAGGAAATTATTAGAATTGGAATAATCTCAAATTTGTAAGAAATTGGTGTGTGGGGAAACACGTGGCATGAAACTATTTTTTTAATTTATTAAATGTAATGAATTAAATTTGCTTATATATAAATGAATGTTATAAATAATAATGAGGAACTTTGTGGAGGAACTTATGAGAATTGGAATAATTAGAGGAACTTATTAGAATTGGAATAATCTCAAATCCCTAGGAAATTGGTGGATGGGGGATCCCTCTGGCACAAACTAATTTTTTAAATTTATTAAAACTTATTGTAACCTAACAAACTCTCTAATATGCTAAATGCATTGATAAACATTAAGACTAAGCATATGTTGAGCATATTCTCTTGAGAATCAATTTAGGTTGTCAATTTAAAAAATAAAATAAAAAATCCAACAAACCCCCTGTTGCACATGTTATTGTATAATGGACCATTTCACTAAATAAAATTTTCTTATATATAAATGAATGTTATAAATGTAATAGCCCTAGTGTAAATTCCATGTAATAAAAGTTAATAAAGGAAAAATAAAAACCACAGATTATGGGACACTTATTCCAAATTGAATGGTGGACATTCATTTGGTTTATTATGGCTAAGGAAATTGTCAAAGGAAATGTCTAAGGCAATTTGGAAAGGAAAAGTGACATTAATTGGCATTTTATTTATGAAAATAATGGAAATTAGGAGAAAAGGAGGGTGAGAGGTCGCAAGTTGCATGTGAGGAGGAAAATCAAGGAAAATAATGGAAAATGAAGAATATAGAAGCCTAATTGATAAAAAGGTTTTTCAGGATCAGTTGGTACCTTTTTTTCAGTTCAGTTTTGTAACTCTCTCTATTCTCTCTCTCTCTCACACTCTTGGACACCTAGAGTTTTCTTGGAGAATTTTAGTATTGCATCAAGAAAGGAAAAGGAGGAAAAGAGGAAGTAGAGATCAAGAAACTACAACAAGATTCTTTGCAAGTATTGATTTGCATGTGTCATTTCCTTGCTATATTTGGCATGCATGGTGTAGCATGTATGTTATTGGTTCTCATTTTGTCATTGGCATGAGTTTTTCTAGGTGCAACCGTGTTTTCATCTTAACCTTGCCATTTCGGGATAGCCATGGTCTGATGGGTTTCTCATGTTTTGGTTGAGCTCGAGCGTTGGATGGATTCGAAGCTGAGTGAGGTCAATCTCTGAATAAAAGAAAAAATGGCATAGTAACCCCTGAACCAGATTGTTGGTTGCGATAAAGCTAGATTTTGTGTTTCCTTGGTGGGCCTAGGAATCCCTGACGAGTGAATGTCAAGATATATGATAAAGCCTAAAGGTGGGTTCTCTCCATTAGGCCTAGTAATATTGGGACGGGATATACAGTAAAGCCTGGAGAGTGGAGTCTCAGTTAGGGCCTAGTGATCTGACGTGGATTGCGGTAAAGCCTAGAGACTAGGACACAGGAAAATTCCTCATGGTGTAGGTGGTGAAATCTGGTGGCATCCATGCTTTTTTTGGCCTAGTGATTTGGTGGAGATCATGGTAAAGCCTGTTATTAAATGTTTATTGTTTTGGCCTAATGAACCATTGTGGATTGCGGTAAAACGTGGTTTATATTGATGAGGGTGAGGTGGTTAGCATTGGGATGCCTTGGTTGGTTCTTTTGGTTTGAGTCCCACATTCATTCTTGGAATATGGTACGAGGGTGATTGGCTCAAGAGAGATTTGGCTCAGCCAATCTATGGTTAGATGCAACGTGGTAGTCCCATACCAGGTTGGATTTTTCATTCAATAATAAGATGTTCTTTCCTTGGTATCTTATGTGTAAATGTATTGGTTTATATGTGGATTATATGGTTGATGTACCCTTGATATTTATGTTGTTATTACGTTATTTACAAGCATTTATTATGATAGTGATGATGTATTTCTCTCCTCGTGTTTGATTTCTAAATGAATGAACAATGTATCTATGACCTAATATATGATAATACAACTAATGATATAAGGGAACAATGTTTCTTAGTGATTCTTAAATAAGTATGAGACCCCTATGCTCGGATCTATTGTTTAAACCTATAGATTACATATTTGTAGCATGTTTGATGAAATACATGTCATTGCTAGTAGGGGCCCAGTCAAGTCCTTATTCAAGTAAGTGTATTTGTATCATTATTTTATTGTTATCTTTCAGTTTTGAAAGTGACATGGAGTTCTAGGCAGTGACCTCGACTCTTGACCTGAAAAAGTGGCACAAATCCTAGAGTTGCAGGCACAAGACTAAGAAGAAAAGTCCCCATACGCACCCATGCCTTGATGTGAGAGTGACTGAAGCCTCTGAGACATTCCCTTATACATATCAAGGGATTTTCCAAGGGTTTAATGGTCTAAAAACTCAGTGGCACCCAGATATTAGTTATGGGGATGGTTAGGAGGCTTCTAGGAGTCCTGTAGTAGGTATAGAAGGCTTGTGTTGTAGGTTTCCATCAATTCCACTTCCTTAAGGTCACCTAGGAGGTTGAGTCCCATTATAGTGGCCTCTTGTTGCATATTTATCCCGGTTGGTTGGTTACTTGGGTGGATGTGGGATGAGGGTGTTACAATAAATAATAATGAGGAACTAATCATGGAGGAACTTATTAGAATTAGAATAATCTCTAATCCCTAGGAAATTGGTGGGTAGGGAACCATATAGGGTGAATCTAATTTTTTTAATTTATTAAAAGTAATGGACCATTTTGATAAATGAAATTTGTTTATATATAAATGAAAGTTATAAATAATAATGAGGAACTTATTAGAATTGGAATAATCTCAAATCACTAGGAAATTTGTGGGTGGGGTGCCATGTGGCACGAATCTAATATTTTAAATTTATTAAAAGTCAATGCAACCTAAGAAAATTTGTAATACACTACAACTGTTGATAAGCATATGATGAGCATATTCACTTGAGAATCAATATAGGCCCTCAATTAAAAAAATAAGAAAAAATCAACAAACCTCCTTCCATCTAATGTTCATATATATACCCAAAATCATTACACATCTTATTGTAAAATGGACCATTTTTCTAAATAACATCTATTTATATATATTGATGGGTAGGAAGCCACATGGCACAAATAATTGTTTAAAAATTTATTAAAAGAAAGGACCATTTTTCTAAATAAAATTTTCTATATATAAATGAATATTAAAATAATAATGAAGAACTTAATCATGGAGGCCTATTAGAATTTGAATAATCTCAAATCCTAGGAAATGGTGGGCGGGAGCCACCTGGTACAAATCTAAGTTTGCTAAATTGTAGTATAAGCAATGCACTAAGTGTTGATAAGCATTGAGCATAAGCAATGGTGAGCATATTCCTTTGAGAATAAATCTAGGCCCTTAATTTAAAAAAAAAAAATAAAAACAACAAACCTCCTTCATCTAAAAGTCTGAGAATCAAATCAGGCCCTACCTAAACAAAAAAAATAAAAAGTCAACAACATCCTTCCATCTAAAGTCCATATTATATATGGGATTTCAAGCCTCTGTGGTAGTTTTTTGTAGAATTAATATATATATTCCCAAAACGAAATTACACATCTTATTGTAAAATGGACCATTTTGCCAAAAAAGTTTCTTATATAAAATGAATGTTATAAATAATAATGATGAACTTATCATTGAGGAACTTATTATAATTGGAATAATCCCAAATCCCTAGGAAATTGGTGGGTGGGGAGCCACGTGGCATGAATCTAATTTTTTTAATTTATTAAAAGTAATGGACCATTTTGTTAAATAAAATTTCTTATATCTAAATGAATTTTATAATAATAATGAAAAACCTATTATGGAAGAGCTTATTAAGATTGGAATTATTTCAAATCCCTAGGAAATTGGTGGGAGGGAGCCACGAATCTAATTTTTTAAATTTATTAAAAGTTAATGCAACCTAACAGGCTCTGTAATAGACTACACTTGTTGATAAGCATTAAGACTAATAATATGGTGAGTTTATTCCCTTGAGAATCAATCTAGGCCCTCAATTAAAAATAAATAAAAGTCAACAAACCTCTTTCAATCTAAAGTTCATATATATAGGCCTAAAGGAATTAACACATTTCTTATTGTAAAATGGAATCATTTGTGCTAAATAAAATTTTCTTATAATATAAATAAAATGTTAAATTAATAATAAGGAACTATCATGGAAGGACTTATTAGAATTGGAATAATCTCAAATTGCCTAGGAAATTGGTGGGTGGTGAACTCGGATTAGAATTTTCTTAAATTTATTAAAAGTAATCGAAAGTTTTGGTAAATAAAATTTGATATATATAAATGAATCTTATAAATAATAATGAGGAACTTATCATGAAGGAACTTATTAAAATTAGAATAATCTCAAATCCCTAGGAAATTGGTGGGTGGGGAACCACATGGCACAAATCTATTTTTTTTTAACTTATTAAAAGTCAATGCAACCTAAAAAAGTCTAAAAATTAAGTCTAAGGGTATGATGAACATATTCCCTTGAGAATCAATGTAGGCCCTCAATTAAAAAAACAAAACAAAAAGTCAACAAACCTCCTTCCATCTAAAATTCATATATATACACCTAAAGGAATTACACATATTATTGTAAAATTAACCATTTTGATAAATAAAATTTTCTTAAATAATCTCAAATCCCTAGGAAATTGGTGGGTGGAGAACCACATGGCACAAATCTATTTTTTTTTTAACTTATTAAAAGTCAATGCAACCTAAAAAAGTCTAAAAATTAAGTCTAAGGGTATGATGAACATATTCCCTTGAGAATCAATGTAGGCCCTCAATTAAAGAAACAAAACAAAAAGTCAACAAACCTCCTTCCATCTAAAATTCATATATATACACCTAAAGGAATTACACATATTATTGTAAAATGGACCATTTTGATAAATAAAATTTTCTTAAATAATCTCAAATCCCTAGGAAATTGGTGGGTGGGGAACCACATGGCACAAATCTATTTTTTTTTAACTTATTAAAAGTCAATGCAACCTAAAAAAGTCTAAAAATTAAGTCTAAGGGTATGATGAACATATTCCCTTGAGAATCAATGTAGGCCCTCAATTAAAAAAACAAAACAAAAAGTCAACAAACCTCCTTCCATCTAAAATTCATATATATACACCTAAAGGAATTACACATATTATTGTAAAATTAACCATTTTGATAAATAAAATTTTCTTAAATAATCTCAAATCCCTAGGAAATTGGTGGGTGGGGAACCACATGGCACAAATATAATTTTTTTTAACTTATTAAAAGTCAATGCAACCTAAAAAAGTCTAAAAATTAAGTCTA
>APFE031408119.1:7045-29801 GCA_000404065.3 Pinus taeda
AATATCTAGGTCATATTGTATCTCATGAAGGTGTTAAGGTAGACCCTAGCAAAATTAAAGCCATTAAGGAATGGAAAATACCCACATCCATAAAGCATCTGCGAGGATTTCGCAGGTTGGTAGGGTATTATCGCAAGTTTGTTAAGAATTATTGGAGAATAGCAGCACCTCTAGCAACATTATTGAAGAAAGATGCATTTTCATGGACTTGAGAAGCAAAGAAGGCCTTTGAACATCGTAAAGAGGAAATGTGCCAAGCATTGGTCTTAGCTATGCTGGACTTCACAAAATCCTTTATTGTGGAATGTGATGCCTCAGGAAATGGAATTGGTGATGTTTTAATGCAAGAATAAAGACCAATCAAAGGAAAGTATTTACACAAAGCTATTTATGAGAAGGAAATGTTGGCAATACTACATGCACTTAAGAAATGACGACCCTACTTAATGGGAAGACACTTCAAGGTAAAAAAGGACCATGATAGTCTTAAATACTATTTAGAACAAAGATTATCTTCACAAAAGCAACAAAAATGGGTCACAAATATGTTGGGTTATGACTTTGAGATCATATACAAAAAAGGGAAGAAAAATGTTGTGGCAGATGCACTCTTAAGAAAGGATGAGGATGTGGAATCATTGCTTTGTGCCATTTCTATTATCCAACTAGATTGGATAAATGAAGCAAGGTATGAATGGAAGAATGACAAAGAAGTGTGGCAACTCATTCAAAAGTTATAACAAGATTACAGTACATCTGATACATTTAGATGGAAAAATGATTCGTTATGGTACAAATATCGCTTATACCTATGTAATAATTCTCAACTCAAACAAATGGAATTGCAAGCCTCTCCCTTAGGAGGGCACTCGGGATTTTTAAAAACTAGAGTGCTCTAGTATTACAGCAATAATGCTGCAACTCCTGGGACTACCTTCTTTACTTTTATCAACCCGGTAGTTCGTAACAAACTTGGAAGCGACGGTTCTGTATGCACAAGTACTAGCTCTTGCTACGGCTGTCACTTGGTCAGCTGGCACAAGTTTGCTAGGAGCTTAAGCCAACTTCTATGAGCTCTGAGAAGAAGCTTTTTAACTGATGGATGGAAGCTAACTCAAAGGAAGCTAATCTACTTGCGGAAAGAAACTGAAAAGCTGAAAGGAAATGCAAACCCTAGCAAACCCTAATTTTACCAGCTAGCCCTACTAATGCAAGAAAGAGGATGCAAGTTACTGAGAAAGATGCCATTGAATTCTAGGAAGGTAAAATACATGTGTCTAAGCTACTTCTATCTGAAGAAAACATCTTTTTGTATTTTTGAATAAGTTGTCAGAATTATCATGCATGTGCTTTAACTGTTTTTTTGACTGTGCAAAGGTGGATTGGCGAAGGGAAATGCTTGCAGGAGGTTGGGAAGGTTAGAAGAGGGCCTAAGGGGTTCCTAGCACCCTTCTAGAGAGTTTCACAGAGTTTGGCTATCAAGAAAACTGCTTTCGTGAGCTTCTACAAGAAGTCTGCAGGGGTTCTACAAGATGTTCTGGAATTTCTACAAGATGTTCTGTAATTTCTACAGGATGTTCAAAAAGGGGATTTTGGAGGATTGATGGAGGAAGAAAGGTGAATAAGTGGGTATGGAGGTGAGAGAAGGGTGTGAGGAGGTCCAAGACTTGGTGGATGGAGCTGAGGAGTGGTGAGGATGGTTGGATTTGTTCAAGGAGGAGTGGAGCAATGTTGCACAAAAATATGGGAATTAGGGCAAAGCGAGCGAATGTGGCAAACGTAAGGCAAGAATCCAGGTTAGAGGATGTAGCAGGTGGGATAGATGGAGTACGGGCAGATAGAGAAGTATTACAGGTGCTCTGCAAATTATTTTTCAAACTGAACAAACAAAGACTCGGAAAATCAAGGACCTAGTTACTTTAACCTAATCTGACCTAGATAACAACAAAGAAAATGAACAAAAGTTTATTTGCAATGAAATCATGTGAAATATCTATGAAACTATGCAATCATGACCCTAAGCATGTAACCACAACTGGTATCAACTTCTGCAAATAAGAATCTAACACTAATAATTGCATGATGGAGCAAAGACAATGTTTTTGGTGGCAGCATGGTCACTTTGGTCCCAGCTCATGGTCCCACGGAGGGAGAGGTGAGATCAGAGGTGCTTGATGGTATTTTTTTGAAGATCTTTTCTGTTATTAACCTATCAAATCAATCTGAACATGAAAAGCCTTTTTAATCATCAAAAATGACCTAGGTAACCAAGCAAGATTCTAATCTACTTAACATAAATGATTTTGCAAAGTTACTAAAAACAAATAACAATACACAAAGGAAGCCTTGGCACTTGGTTTGGGCCCAACCCCAAGAGCTACAGGCTCCTAAGAAAAACTTAGAACTGATGCCAAATAAAGCTTCTTTCCATTGCTCAAAAATAACCATGTCACAAAGAAAGTTATACAACAACAACTACAAAATGAGCTGAGAAAATCACAGCACTACAGTGGAAAATACAACAGTTCAAAAAGTAAAATAAGAAGGCTAGAAGCCTTCCTATTTATGCACTACGAGGGTCTCCAACAAACCTCCTTAACTCAAGGGGCTCAGTTGCTCAAACTTCCAGTGATCAGCCACTTTACATAAGACTGCTCGGCTGCCCTTGGGAATCCTTTTCGGTGGCCTTCTAAACTCCGAGCTGAGGGTGGAGATTTCGAGGAAGGGCCTTTTAATGTAGGAGACACCCTTCCTATGAATCGTCACCTTTGTTCCTTCATGCTTGGCTATCATCTGGCTCATAATTGCTTGGCCTTGGTCCAAAATTTGTCCAAAAATCCAATTCTGCGGCTCATCGTCACCCCCTTGCTAAATGGGTTGCTCATCCTCTGAGCAACTAATCCAGCTCGTCATCCTTGATTGCCTTGACTGCCTCTCTCACATCCCAGGCCTCCGAGGTGATATCTTCTTCACGGTCATGAAATCCTGCTTTTCTTTCCACTCCTTCCCACTGCTTGTGTTCCTCCTCTTCTTTGACTCCTTCCAACAGCCCCTAAAGCAAAGGAGGACTGAAATTGAGGCCGATCCAGTTGGCCTGAAGATTTTTCATGGACTATTTGTAGAGGGGTACTCTTGCCAAGGCCTCCCTCATTCTTGTTGGGGAGTGGTATTCTCTAATTTTTAGGCTGTGGGACAGCGTGTTCCACCTCCGAGTGCAAACATGAACACAATTATCCCCCAACAGTCTCTCCATGTCCTCAAAATGGGCTATGGCTTGAGCTTATTGTTCAATGTAGTCTGGTAGGGCCTGAGAGTCATTAGCTAAGTGTTGGTGGGCGTATATTAATGCTGAGGGATCCTCCGACTCTGCTCTGATCATTAGTGGCTCCTTGAGTTCCCTGTCGATAACATTTCGGATCTCTGCTGCTCTCTTTTCTTCATGATTTAGCCAAGAGGCCATGGCCATAAGTTGCACATCTCCTACCGCAACGTTGAGATCCCACAACTTCATGTTGGGAAGGGCCAAGTTGTGTAGGTAGAACTTTGATAATTATGGAGTACTAAAGAAGGAATGTTTCTGATAATTATTTCAGTGTATTTTCATTAGAACTTACAAATGTTTTTGTATCATGAACTCGGAAAATGATAAAGAATTGTAATAAAACATGTGAGATTAATATGCAAGATGAAAACGTTGACAATTTTCATTTCCTTATGCAGGAAGGAGGAAAAACGAGAAGTTGCCGTTCCAAAGGAAAGGACAAGGATGAGTTAACCGTTGTCCCTTTAACGGGAGACCGTATGCAAACAAGGCAAAGCAAATCAAAGCGAATCAGCCCGGGAAAGGAAGTGGAGATATCAGCTCGACGTGAGAAAGAAAAGAAATGACTAAGGACTAACGGTTCGGCGAATCCCTCAGGATCCTTGATCCTGAGGGATCCCTATTTTATCTATTTCTGCACTTAGATATCTCCGCCTTCACCCTTATAAAAGGGGCAACACTGTTAGCTCGAGGAGAGATTTGGATGTTGTTATGTTTATGTAATTTCCTTTAAGATCAAAACTTTGATCATTGAGTCTCGTTAAGAACTGATCTATTGAAATTTCACTTTATGCATTAATACAAACTTGGTTACTATTTCATCTTTGAGTCTGGAATAACTTCAAGCGGTGTACCCCTGGAGGCCAAGGGCCCGACCTTGGAGGACACTTGCTCTTGTACCATTACGCTTGGTTTGTGCGTGGTTTGCTTATTGACGTTATTTGGTAATTTGATGTGTTTTGTAAGTTTACATCACATGCTCTGTTATGTTTAATTTATAAAGGTTTCTAAAGACAGAACTATTGTATTGACTCTGCATCGTATTGCTGTTCTTTTAGGTGTTGATATAATACTGCTAGTCTTTACAGAATATTGTTGCTGTTTAATTACAGAGCCTTTGTGTTGTGCACTTGTTCATTCACATTACGGAATTCATCTTGGAACTTATGTTCTTTGCGATTGTTGGATTTATAAACAATGCTGTTCTATTTTGAAATGCAGTCGTACTCTTTCTAACTGAGGTGATAACTGGATCAGATTACTATTTAAGTGTGCTGTGTGTATATATGGTTTTCAAGTGATGTTCCATAATTCATCAGTAATCAATGCTATTCCATTTGTGTGTGTTATTCAATCCGCCTTTAAGAGTGAAGGATTTCCGTTTGATTCCTGTAGATTACGATTAATGCATTCGATCTTATAGACTAAGGTGTTACTGCTTGTTAGATTTAGTTGCTGTTCTATTTCTTAACTGCTGTTCCATTTCAGATTTGCTGTTCGATTTCTTAATTGCTGTTCCATTTCTTATTTGTCGTTCCATTTCTTGTTATTTGTTATTTTGGCGTGAAGAACGATCTCAGGTTGTAGTGAGCATTGACATCTACTGTCCAGCTCCCACATCCACGATCTGTTCTCTGAGTTCCTTTTCCATCAGTTTCCAAAGGGATGGGTTATTGCTACCGAACCCTTGATTGATAAATTGCTTAGTTTTCTGAATGTGTGGTTTAATCTCTTGAAGTGGTTCCCGTTTACTCTTGTATTTTCAAACACTGTGCTACTAGCATTACTCTGGCAAATGATAGCCTCAGGCTGAGACACTCTTTGAAATAACAAAACATTCCCGGATTGACATATTAATGTGAGGTAATTAGAGGTGAAAGAGACCCTTTTTATAGCTCCACATTTTGGCGCCGTTGCCGGGGAAAGAGTGTAGCCATTTGTTCTTTTTCAGAGAAGTGTACGAACCCGCTAGGGAAGAATTGGGTTTTGAAAACAGAAGGTAAGAATCTATGTGTGGAGCATGTAAAAGCCCTACTCCTCTGCCCGCTTTCCTACAGATTTGCTGCTGTTTTGTTTGAGTAGAATTTAGTAGTTAATTTGAGTGCATGACTAAGTAGAAAAAGCCAGAAAAAAATTCCAAACCTCTACCCAAACCAGAAAAAGCTAAGGGGCTGGTGACCTTTGGTCGACCAACCTTCATAGACGAAATCTACAAGAAAGCAGAATCTCAGCCCTCAGTAGGACCCAGGAAAGTTATTTCTAAACAACCTACTAATTCTCTTCAAGCCAGAGGATCACCATCTGTAGCCTTTGCTGAGGTGCATAGTCAAACTGAAGAGCATGACTTTCAAGAAATTGAAAATTCTACTCCAGAACTATTGCAGGAAGGGAATTTCAGTAATCTCTGTGAAGGAGGAGGAGAGACAGGGGAAACTGAGGAACTGAGATCTCCTCTTGAGACATCTCAGCCATTGAACATCCCAGACAAGGGAAGTGCTGCAAAAATCATTTGTGAAGAAACTCAATCTCCTCAGACATTAGGCACTCTCATTATCCCAGATAGAGGAAGTGCTTTTAAAACTATTCCCATTAAAGCCATTCCCTCTCAACCTAGGAATACCCTCCTAGATATCCCAGAAGATTATTGGCATATATTCGACCCAATGGCTCAAAACCAACCAAACACCCAAACCTCTACATTACAATACCCCATAGTGGATTCTGCAGCAAATGCGCTTATGAAAGAAATCGCTCTTCAACATATCCCTACATTCCGCGGTCTTACATCAGAAGACTCGAATGCATTTTTATTTGAATTTGATGTACTGTGTAGGGGATATGATTACACCACCGACCCCCAGAAACTGAAACTATTTCCCTCTACACTAAAAGGGGCTGCTTTGAGATGGTTTATGGGATTAGATGGCAGGGTTATAAATAACTGGGATCAAATGAAAGAATATTTTCTAAAAAAATATCAGGACTATTGCAGGTCTAGAGAATTGAAGGATGAAATATTCCAGATGATAGCTAGACCAAATGAAACATTAGAGGAGTATGTGGAACGATTCCAGTATAATCTACAAAGATCTCCTTATGCATCACTGCCTTTACCTGATAATGTGTTAAAAACAACATTAATAAGGGGCATGAAGGAACAATGGATTGAAACATTAAACATTATGGGAAAAGGAGATATTTATCAAGAGAGTTTTGCTGACATTATTGATTTATGTATCAGGAGCTCGAGAGGCAGCACAAGAGTAAAACCGGCAGAGCATGATCAGTTTGTAAGAGATAATAAAATTTCGACAGAAGGAGTAACGTGTGTAGAAATTGGAAATTTATTGGAAAATTTTAAAACTGATATACTAGGGACACTAACTACACAACTTGATATTATGCAGGCCAAACAGAAGCAAATGGAGGAAGAACAGAATTTGGCAATCTTGTCCCCGATGCAGGAAAAATCATAGCCATAAGGAGTGTCCACTGGATGCAGTCCAAACATGCGCCATCTGCACAAAAGATCACCTTACGAAGAGCTATCCATCACTTCCTGGATTGAAAGTAGTATATAAGGAAGCAGAAGAAGAGACATAATCAGTGTATTTTCTCAACCAGCGCCGTCAGTGGCAGCTGCGACAATCTTGTATGTTTCCAGACCCAACTTCTTTTTTTCAGCCTCTGCAGTATAATGCTCAACAGTATAATATGTGGCAAAGTCAATTTCAACCCTCATTTCCAAACTGGTCACCACAGTCGTTTCCTTCCTCAACCCCATGGCTGAATTAGGCAAGCCAACCTGGTTGGCTGAATCTTCCTTATACCCCACCATATTGGCAAAGTAACGCATACCTACCACAATGGACTCCCCCTACTTCACAAAGTTCGGCCTGGCCGACAAACTGGCAGAGACCAATGCATTAGCTAGTAGGAACCATTCTGCTACCTCAACCTACACTGCCAGCCTTACAACAAAATCCCCAGTCTAATCTGAGACCGCAACTCCCAGCCCAACCCAACCCCAACCCAAATAACAGACCAATGCAATCTATCCAAATCATAGAAACACCAGAAGTAGGAGTCGATCTGAGGGAGTGTAATGATCTTCAGTTAAGATCTGAGTGTATTATTGAAACCGAGGAAGATAAAACAGTTCAGGTTGAAAATCAATTACCCAGAGAACATCTGTCACAAGAAGAGGATGTGAATAAACAACAAACTCATAATCAATAAACCACATCCTCTCCCCCGTTCCCAGAACAATTAGTCATACCTTGACCTATACAATATCCTGATTTTGACTTTCTGGGAGAATTACAAAATTTGTACATAAAAATTCCATTCGTCCAAGCCTTTCAAGACATCCCGGTATACACAAAAACTATCAAAGAATTGTGCATAAAGAAACCAAGGAGGAATATAACAAATAATCCAAGAGTCCAAGTAGTTGGAACTCTATCTGACTTACTATCAGGAAAAGAAACACCCATTAAATACAAAGACCCAGGAAATCCAATAGTAACTATGCAAATTTATGGTCAGACCCTTTCCAATGCCTTAGTTGATCTAGGAGCTGTAGTCAATATCTTAACAACCACTACTTGCCAAAATCTAGGCATTACATCTGTAGAACCCACCTCTACCTTGCTAGAATTGGCTGACCGATCTGTGGTTAGGCCAGAGGGCACATTACATGATGTCATGGTCTGTGTTGACTCCTAGGAATATCCAACCGATTTTCTGATAATAAATCCCAAAACCCAACTTGATGGACATCCATTGATTTTAAGTAGACCTTGGCTCGCCACTGTCGATGCCTATATTGGCTGTCAGCAAGGAAATATGATCATAACCAGAGGAGTAGATATCAAGAACTTAGTTCTATATCCTCTAGTGCAGCCAAGTGTCACAATAGTCAAAACTAATAGCCACCCTGTATCATACCTTACTGATAACATTAGATCTCCATTAACTATACAAGAGGCACTTGATTTCAAAGACCAAAAAGAAGACGATGCCATTAATAATTTCATTAGTCAAACTGAACTCACATCCCACACACAATATCACATGATAAAAGAAGCATTTGATAGTGAATTAGAAGAGGATCCTCTTAAAGATACACATGATCATACAATACCTGTTACCTCTGTTGCAAATAGTAAAATTGTGGAAATTGAACCGGGAAAAACCTTAAACATTAATGCCAACCTGTTGATGCTCCGAAAATCGTTGCATCAACATCGGGGGATAACCACCCAGTCCGGACCTTAATACAGCTCCTTTTCCATTTGGGATGGTGGCTCTGACTGGATATAATGGGGCTAGTTTCCAGTAATGAATAAAAGGGGTGGATGAGTGATCGGTTTTCTAATAAGTGATAATGAATGGAGGACTTAATCTATAAGCGAAAACACAAATGACTATTCTATCCCGGGAAGTTTCTATTCTTAAGTGCAACGTTTGATGATCTGGGTTTGTCAATAGGCATATAGATGACACTATTCAATAAACATAGACATTAATTTAAATGATAATTGCTTCGTTCAAGTAGTTGATCGAAGTAATTAATAAAACATTGTTACACTTCTCTTTTTATATTACTGATACATGTACAATTAGAAGAAAAGCAAGCTGTAAACATCCAGTAGTGGAAAGTATAAAGACTGCTGTTAAAACACATGCATATATTCAATAATAGCAAGAATGATCAAATAAAAATTCATATAAAAAGAATAAATTCAGACATAGATAGTAGTACCATATGAGCTGCAAATAATTCCCAACATCAATCGCAATTCGAATTCCTTCTTCCGACTCAGAAATACTTTTAAATAAAGGCAGTAGTGCACATCCACATAAAAGCTTTGTTATCAAAATTGGAATAATTGGTCCAGTCTTTATAAAAGAATATGCTTGAAGTACAATAGTGCAACTTCAAGTTTAAGTCATATACAAAAACTTACGACCCTTTCTAAATACATGAAAGGGTCTATAAATACTAAATTAAACTAACAAACTACAAAATTAAAATGCTACTAAATTGGTATAACTCGATCTTGAATATCTCCCCCACAAAAATCTGGTAATCGGCAGCATGATTCATCACTCTGTCTATTTGCCTTTTGAATTGAGTTCGCATATCGCCAGCATTGGTTCCACTTCTTGAGGGCGGATGAGACGAGAATTGATTTGAGAAGCATAGGTGGCATCGTGTATATCGGGAATGATACACCCGATTGCATCCGTTAGGCACTTGAGGGTGGCTCTCTAGCTGTATGGTTTTACTAGGAACAACCAATAGGCGTCCCAAGTTAAACTCTTAATCCCTGTGATCAATCTCCCATTCTTTTCTAACTCTTGGTAACATGATTGCTCCAATGTTTTGGCCGATAATAATTTACTTGGTGTACATTGAGAGATCATGTTAGATAAATAGAGAGTATTGTTAATCAAATCAATCAAATTGTTCGTAGATAATTTGCATCTAGAAACCGCTCTTTCTGCCTTCATCAATTGGGACTGCCACTCCATGAATAGAATTTCTTTATGGGATTCTAAGATTTTAGGCAAGTTCGTTGCCTGTCCCTCATTAATGTCCTGCCAAGTAAGAAAATCCGTTAAGGTCTCATTGGCCTGCTCTAAGTCCTGTTTGGCATTAACTGATTTATCTATTATAGATGTTGTTATGTCACACAGAGGTTCAACTTGAGCAATTTTATGACACAACAATCTTATTTGTGTTATCAGTGCCTTATTAATCTGTATTGCTTCTGCTTTGAAATCGGCAAGCTGGGGAAGACTCTTGAACTTCTCTATTTGAGCTGATAATTGAGAAATTTGCTCATCTTTTCTCTTTACCATCTGTTCATTCATTATCTTCAATTTTGCTAATGCCTCCAATAGTTCTTTCTGTCTCTGAATCGCACCCGAATCTGCCCTCTATTTCTCTTCATGCAACTGTTTGTTCAGTTGGTTATTTAATTGTTGTTGCGTGGAAAATTGCTATTGTAGTTGTTCTTCTTTCTGCTGTGCCTCTGAGAGCTGTGTTTGTAATGAAGCGATCACCTGATCCTTTTCTTTCAACAAGTTGCTCACCTCCGATGCCTTGTCCATGGTGGCTGCCGAATAGGCTCCAGCATATTGGGACAACTTTGTCAGGGCATCGGAAGGATCGAATTCCTCCTTCCAAACTACATTAGCTGTCACTGTTTGTTCAGGGAACAGGGAAGGTTGATCAATCATTCTCCTTTTCCACTGTCGCTTTATTATAGCCCTGTGTTTTGGGCTATAGAAGACATCCAATGGAGGAATATCCTCCACCTGCAAAATGATTTGATCCGAAGGATCCTTGGGAATTATTTCTAATTTTGTAGTAGGGGGTAGACCGCTGGTTCCTTTGCTTGGAACCTCTTTCGATGTTATATCCTGTGTATCAGCTGCTTTGGATGTATCGGCATCCCTTGAGCTCTCAAGATTGCCTATAATTGAATCAAATTGATGCCATTTCTGGAGCAATCTTGGGTCAATCTGAGTGTCGACATTCACATCCTTGCTGCTCTGCTCCTGCTGCCTTCTCTGTTCCTCCTCACGTATTCTCTCTTGTTCTTTCCTTTGTGCTTCCTCTTGTTCTTTCCTCTATGCTTCTTCTTGTTCTTTCCTCCGTGCTTCTTCCTGTTCTTTCCTCCGAAGTTCCTCCTGCTCTCTTCTTTGGACTTCTTCAAAAGTTTCTGATGTATCAGGAGGTTTGTTGGTAAGTTGTTGTTTAGGCTCGCTTGACTGTGTCATCGGGGCAGTGGCTAAAAAATATAGAGGCAGAGTTTGCAACCTCTGCTCTCTAAGTTTGTTAAATTCAACTAACCCGTCGTTGTGGTATCTCATTTTAGCTATCACTTGCACCTGAAATAGCGACTCGGCCAAGGAGAATAGGTCATCAAACTCATCTTCTTTATGTTCAAATTTAGTGAATTTGGCCTGGTCTAGAACATTATAGATGACTTTGTTTGGATCAAAGCGTCTATTAGGAAGAGTGGCGAGATTTAGTATATTGATATTTTCTGCCTCTTTCTCTGCATGCTTGTAATCATGCAGAGTGTAGACGCCACACCTTAGAGGAAAAGGAGGCTAGACTTGCTTCTTTGAATTCCTTAGAGTCTTTGTAGCTGATGCGGATGTAAGCTGATATGTTATCTCTCGAGCTAATAGTTTGTTTGGTATATACAAGGGGAGGACATGAGGCCTGGTCTGACTGCCGAAAACTCTTACATAAGTAAATTTTTCTTCTCCGAACCAGGTTCCTAAGGCTGTCAAGTCAATCTCTTGCTTGAGAGAAAATCTTAGGAGCAGGTTTATCAAAAATTGCATAGTAAATAGGTAACATGAATCCATTGCAGACTTGATATAGGTAGTGTTTATAATGGGCTTTCCACAACTTCTGGTGATAGATATGAATGGGCATGGGGTCCTGTGGAGTCCATCTCCACCCCAGCACATGAAACTCGGAATTAAAATAGAGGGTGTCTAAGATGTAGGCACTAAAGTAAAATGGAGGGATGAATCTATTAGTAACACGAGATTTATTTCTGAACTCAAGAATAGCTGTTTCTAACTTATCAGATAATATATTCCCCCAATCCATGATTTCACTATTGCATGCTACTTCCATCAAAGGTACCATCTCTATGGAAAATTTTGAGGAGTCATGCAACCCCCAATTTCGACACATCATAGCTCTAGCATAACAATAAGGAGAACACAAGGAATCGACAAAGTACTTACCCGAAGACTCATGCTTGTATTTCACCGGGTTCTGTCTCCATTCCCATATAGGTGCTAACTCAATTTCATTTTCATCTCTGAATTTCTTCAGAAATGCTTTGTTATACTTCTTCTCTGGTTCGGGCAAATGGTAAATTTGTCTCAAATCATTGGGTTGAAATGAACTGAACACTCTCCCATCAATAGTGCATAATGTTCTGTTCATAATTGGAATTTCTTCAACAGCCCATCTTACCACATCTCTGTATGGAAGAATTTGCTCTCGAGCCACTATCCTGCGTAGGTAAGAATCGGCCAAATCCTTTAGAATAACCTTGGATTTCTGGTTCGACCCTGCTGTAGCTTGTACCGATGTTTGCTGAGGTTCTTCGGCTTCGACCAGGTTGTAGATGCTCTGCCAAGTAGTATTACCGAGACCAAGACATGTGGTGTCTGAGATTAATCCTTTTTTACTTGGTCCCGAATTAGCAGCATGTTGTCTTGTTACCACGGACGCTGAAGCTGTTCCAAATTTCTTAGATTTCTTCCCCATTTGGCCTGAATTCGCTACTGTGGAGGAGCTTTGCACAGGAGATAAAATGAACGTAATGCGGAGAATAGATGGCGAAAACCAAGTATGAAAGAATTATGCCAATTAATGAATAATGGAGGATTAACATAAGGCTCCCGCGGATACAATCTCTGAAGAGATTTTGGCATAACTGCTCCATTAATTGGCCGTTTCAACTTGTCAATCATTTAAATGTTCATAATATCCTTTATTTGCCGAATAGTCCATTTAAGCGTGGATTTGATTTTTTGGCGGTTGGACGCAAGTGAATTGATATCAGGAAGAGGAAGGCTTTTAATAATAATTAAGACAATATACCCAAGCCATATCAATCCTTTTTGAAAGTCGCGCTTAGCTTTATTGCAATCGGGGATCGGAGGAATGCTTGAGTGGTTTCATTTATGTCATTGCGGAATCCCCGATCGCCGATAGTGATATCGCTAATTCGCATCGGGAGCTTTTAGGAGAAGACTTTTTATTGTATTCATATCGCACTCCCCGATCTCCGATAGCGATATTGCATCGGAGCAAGGAGAGGGGCCTTTTTTTATGATTGCTTATTTTCCTGATAGCCGATAGTTATTCGCGCTTGTCGCATCAGGGAAAACCAATGGGTCTTTTGTTATGCATCCTTTGCTATTGCGATATGCGTTCTTGTGATCGCTTTATCGCAATAATAAAGAATTATTCATTTTTTATTATAAGACTGATTATATATTAACTCAAAAGGTTTATAATGTTTGTTTGCTTCCAGACCTTTTGAGGAATGATAAGTTGATACCAATTTAATCTAAAAGGGGCCCATTTCATATTATAGTTTTGAAAGTAAAATTTTATGAAATGGGGGGTTGTTGCATAGCACAACAATTGGCGATTCGCTGGGAGAAACAGTTATCTCTGAGAAATATTGAAATATTTGAACTTTCTTTACATAGACATCTTATCAAAAAGGAAAATTCTAATATAACTAAGTATACATACATTCTAAATATAATAAAAGATACTTTTGCTAATTTCTTCTCTTGTTAAAATTAAATACATTCTAAGTTTTAAATTGGCCTCTGTTGGTTGATAATGATAAAACAAAACACCTTTCCAACTTAGCCTTTTTAATTGACTCCTTTGTCATAGGCACAGCCTCTGCTGCCAGCAAATGTTCATAGTTTCGACAGGGATACCTTTTAACCATTTGATTGTCCATGATCCCATCCATCTCAGCGTATGATTAAAAGAATGAATTCAAAATATGCTTTCATATTTTGTATTTATTTTTATTTTCTATTATTTTGTAAGATAAAAAAGCCATTGCCCTGGTTTGGTGGCCAGCTGTTTGACAATGCCATTCACTGGTTGTAATCTAACCGAACAAGCTGGCTCGTGATGAGACCCCTTGTCTTATGCTATAAGCCATTACCCTGTTTTGGTATGCAGTGTTGGTAATGTCGGTTAAACTATTTCCCAATGATCATGGTAAGCAGGCTTGTGATAAGACCCCTTATCTTTTATATCAAATATTATTAGAATTACACTCTGAATAATCATAAACTTGGATGAATGGGATGAACAATTTTCTCCTTAAGAGAGAATGGATGACAAGGTAAGAGTTGAAGATACTAAGATTGAATTGGTTTCTATTTTGATATTGATAACCCTTTTGTGGCCAGTTTGAAAACATTAAAATGATTTACAGTACTTCTAAATCTTGAGAAGATTACAAAAACGAAATGGAGTTTTCAGAATGTGAATATACTTAATTTCCTAGAAATTGTCCCTTCTGTTTAAGGCTTCTATTTCCAAAAGTAAATATCAAAATTACTTCTTTTGAGCAACTTTTCAATATAGCAAAGGCCAATAGAAGAGATCTTACAACTTTATTTCCTAATGGTCCTAAAAACTACAAATCCTACTGAAATTAAAGGAGAAGGGGTTACCTCCTCAATTGAAGAATTTCTTTAAGATGAGGCCATTAACAGGAAGAGAGTCCCTCTTTCCTGATAGATCTTGTAATATGAATGTCGAATGGCCTATCTTCTCGCTGATCTGAAATGGTCCAAGCCACATCTTTTGGAAATTGGTGTGTTTACCTTTTTCCTCACGGGCTTTGTCCCATTTCAGAACTAGATCACCAACCTGCAACTATTTCGAACTAGATGAAGCTGAATCAAACGATGACTTGATTATCTGTTGATGTTTTGCATGAGCAATTTTGGCCTTTTCTCTTTCCTCTTCTAATTTTAAGATTTGAACATGTCTGAGTTGGATAGAAGAAGAGGGGCTTTCTTCAATAAACTGAACTAGGGCTAGAGAAGGAAGCACTAGGTTGGTTGGTAGTACTGCTTCTTTCCCATATACAAGATTGAATAGAGAAGTACCTATGGAGGCCTTCTACGTTATTCTATTAGCCCATAGTGCGAATATTAAAGATTTGTGCCAGTTTTTATGATTTTGTTCAATAGTTCGCTTAATAATTTTGAGTAGATTTTTATTCGTAGACTCTGCTAAACCATTACCCTGGGGATAGTAATTTGCAGAAAATTTTAATTTAAATCCTCTTTTAATAGCGAACTCAAACATGGCATTTCCAGAGAAATAAGATGCATTATAAAAAACAAGAGCATTTGGGACACCAAACTTGGTAATGATGAATTGATCAATAAACTCTATAATTCCTTCAGAGTTTGTTGTCTTTAACGGAATTGCTTCAACCCACTTGGTAAAGTAATCAGTAGCAGTAAGGATATACTTATGTTGTTTGGAGGACTGTGGAGTTATTTCCCCAATGATATCTAATCCCCATTGTTTGAAAGGTTGATCAATGTTGACTGGTTGCAAATGGAAAGCTGGTTTTCTTTGTCTTCCACTGGAGATTTGACAACTTCGGCATTTCCTTACATATTCGTGAGTATCTCTGAATAGGGTGGGACAATAATATCCAGTATGAATGATTTTGTGGGCTGTTGTGTCAGCTCCCAAATGTCCTCCTGCTGGTCCATCATGTAGCTCCTGCAAAACCTTTTGTGCTTCAGGTTTTTCAAGGCTTCTCAATAAAACTGAATCATAATTTTGCCTAAAAAGTATATCATCAATGATTATGAAGTTTTTTGCCTTTAATATAATGGCCCGTTTGTTTTTATAAGAAAGATTAGGAGGTGCATATCCATTTTTCAAATAAAAGATCAATTCTGCATATTGAGATTCAGAATTAGTGATACTTATCTAGTTGATTTCTTCAATATGTTCTGTATCACCTGATTCTTAAATGTTGGATGCTCCTGGTAACAACCTGCAAAAACCTTGGCCTCTAACAATCTTTGCTGGCTTGATTTCCAAGTCATATTCTTGAAGTGCTGTAACCCAATTTACCCTTTTCTCACCTAATTCCCTTTGGATAAGTAATCGCCTTACTGCAGAAAAAGGAACTATAACTTTTGTATGGGCTTTTAAAAGGAAGGGTTTGTAATGTTTGACAGCTTTATACACAGCAAAGGCTTGTTTTTCAACTTCTGAATAATTTAGTTCTGCACCCTGAAAATTTGAACTAAAAAATGAAATCGGTGCTTCCAAGTTGTGATCATTAGTCTGAGTGAGTACCACTGCATAAGATGAATCGGATGCGATAGTATACAATATGAAATGATTATAAAAATTAGGAGTGTTTAAAGCGGGGGCATTAATTATTGATTATTTGATTAAATAAAATGCTTCCTTTTCCACAGATCCCCATCTAAACACTGAATTTTTCTTAATCATGGTTTGTAATGGTAAAATGATGTGAGAAAAATCGGGAACAAATCTTTTGACAAAGTTAATTTGACCTAAAAATGACTGCATGGATTTTTTGTTATGAGGAAATGGGATTTCAGAAATCTCTTTAATCCTATCGGGATCAATATAAATACCATCTTTGGAAACGATAAAGCCCAAGAGCTTTCCTTGATTCAGAGCAAAGAAGGATTTTTTGGGATTGAGTGAAATACCATACCTTCTACAACGTTCAAAGATTTGATTTAAATCATGTAAATGGTTGGATCTATTCTTGGAAAATACAGTAATGTCATCTAAATAGACAACTACTGTTTTGTTGATCAATCCTTTGAAGGCTATATCCGTTGCTCTTTGGAATGTAGCTCCTGCGTTAATAAGTCCAAAAGGCATTTTCTGATAAGCGTAAGTTCCCCATTTTGTTCTGAAGGTAGTTTTGAGTCTGTCATCAGCATGGACCAAAATTTGGTTGTATCCTAAAAAACCATCTAAAAGGGACATTAGCTCAGAACTTGCTACTGAATGGAGTATCTGCTCCATGGTAGGTAGATTTTTGAAATCTATACAAATCCTGATATTACCATTTTTCTTCCTAACAGGCACCATATTGGAAACCCAGTTTGAGTGCCGAACAGGAAAAATAATCTTAGCTTTCAAGAGTTTATTGAGTTATGATTTTATTTGACTCTCTAAGTTCGGATGTATTTTTCTCAACTTTTGTTGAACTGGTTTTTATTCAGAAAGCATTGGAATGGTATGCTGGATGATTGATGTATCGTATGTTTTTAAGTCATCATATTTCCAAGCGAAGACATGTTTATTTTTTGTTAATAATCTAATAAATGCTATCCTTTCTTCCACAAAAAGTCCTAGTCCTAAATTGATATTTTGAGGGTTCTGCTCGGTACTGAGATTTATCAATTCAAATCTTAAGGTAGAACTTTGGAGTTTTGAATTGGTTACCTATTTAAACCTGTCTTTAATGTCGTAGAGATCTTCAAGTTTAACCACAGGTTTTGGTATCGAGTTTTCCTCATGCTTTTCTTTCATCTGAAGATCATGATCGCTTTCATCAATGATATGATCATTGTAGGACTTGTCGGAAGTGAAGAAATGTAATATGTCTTCATCGTGATTGAACACTCGCCAATTGGTGACGTTGTCAGGAATCGATGGTCTAAAAATCAACTCTACTGAAAATCTATCTGGGCTATAATCTTCGGAAGGTAGGAGTTTAGAAGCAACATTGGCGAACAAGTCAGCTGCTGCATTCTGGGATCTGGGAATAGGTGAAATATTGAATGCTAAAAAATGAGATATAAGTTCCTGGACTAAAGACTGATAGTGCTTGAGGTGATTAGAGAGACAATAGATTGTATTTCGAACTTGTTTTATGACAATCTCTGAATCGCCAAACACTTTCAAATATTGAACTTTCAGGCCAATAGCTTTATATAGTCCTTGCACCAAGGCCTCATACTCAGCTATATTGTTCGTGCATTCAAATTCTAACCTACAAGAAAGCATTGTTTTTTCTCCCTCAGGGCTGATTAAAATACACCCTGCTCCTGATCCTTCACTAGATTTAGAACCGTCAAAATATAAAGACCAAAATAAAGAATTATCAACAATTTTATTTAGAGTATTCTCAACAACATTAACACATCTTGATCTATCGGTTCGTGAAAAATTTTCGATTTGGGATGTGAAATTGTTTACTGACAAAGGAGATGGTCAGGCAATATAATTGCCAAAGAATGATTCAGAAGAATAATTCCCCAAAATATTATTGTTAAATGCTATTGGTTGATTCTCATGTTTGAATTCTGTGACAGTATGGGTCATGTGTCTCTCCCGATTGATTTTTATTTGATTTGGCTTTCCCTTATAGGGTAGCCACATATGAGACCAATCGATAGAAATATACCCATGGAGCTTCTCAGACCAATCCCTGCTCAAGATTAAACCATAAAACTCAGTTATATCAGTGATTAAGATATCAATTCTTTGAACTACTCGTGGATCTGCTGATAACCTGATAGTCACAAAGTTTATTTCCCCTAAGACCTGAACTTTGGTTCTATCTAACTGCACAATGTGAATTGAAGACTTTTGGGGTTCTATGTTCAGTTTAGAGCAAACTGAAGTTGGCTTTATATTAGAGGATGTCCCTGAGTCAATCAAACAGTTGTGTAGATTTCGATTATAGATTTCATAGGTTAAGAGGAAAGGGGGGGTATGGGAATTTGATCTGTCTCCAATTAGAATCGTATCAGTAGCTTCAACTCTACCAGAAGGTGGTTGACTTGAATCATTTGCAGCTTTAGCACTAGGAAGAGGCGAAGAAGGAACTGCATTTAGTTCCTTAAGAAGAAATTTCTGCTGATGTTTTAATTTGCTAAGTTCAAACATGGTGATGTTTGCCTTAGTCTTCTTCATGTCATCAACAATATTGTAATCCATTGAATCCGACACTACCAACGTCTTGGATGTTGAAGGTATATTTGAGGACGATGGTTGGTTTTGAGGCACTGTTGCAGCCGACTTCTTTGTGGGTACCTTTTCCTTTGTAGTATTAGTACCTTCACTCCTTTTCTTTGAACTTGCCTGGACAGGTTCAGGGGCCCTTTTACTCCTAGTAGTCACAGGAAAAGCTTATTGTTCATTTTCCGTATCAGAGTTAGGAAAAATGAAGTCCCACATTCCATGGCATTCAACAACTTCCTCTTCTTCGAATTCATCGGATGGTGAAATTGTTTCATCTTCTTCTTCCTCCTTAGGGTCTGAATCTGCATTAGATATAACATTTGGTGGTTTTGACTCAGGTTTCTTAAAATTCCTATATGGTTTCTTTGTTGAAGTTTCTGCTACTTGCTTTTTAATTTCAACCATTTCATTTGACATTGTTTTGAGGACCTTTTGTAGGCCCTCCATATCGTATGGATCCTTGGGGGTTTTCTTCTTTGAATCATCCTTGAAAGAAACTCTTTTGGATTTCCTATCTTCGAGAGTAGCTTTCTTTTCCAAAGCGATAATAAGTTTTTCCACAGCGAGGGCTTCTTTCATGTTTTCAGCCAAAGTTGGTTTCCCAGCCCTATCTACAAAAATGGCTATATTTGAAGGTAAGGCTGTAATGTACCACTCGCTCCTGATTTTCTCACTTGGCCTGGAATCGGCGGGGATTTTATTGAAGAGCTTATTGAATCAAGAGTTAAACTCCTTAATCGATTCTCTAGATTCAATCCTTAGATTTGAAAGATCATTAATCAGTGTTGCCAAGGATCTATCATCGCCATATTTGGTAAGAAACTGCTCCTGAAAGATATTCCAACTGGTAATGGATCCAGAGGGCAAGGAAAAATACCAAGACCTAGCTGATCCTTGTAACGTGTAGGGGAAAAGCCTAACTACAACATATTCTTCTGTTACTCCTTTTAGATTAACTGACAACATGAAATTATTTATGTGTTCCTCAGCTAATGTTCTAGTGTATGGATTAAACTTTGGTAACCACTTCTCAGGATAATCAGGTAATGGATGTAATGGTGCAGGCATAGTGACCGCACCAGGACTGTTTCATGGATTCTGAGCCATCTTGGGAGTACCAACGATTGCCGGTGGTGTTCCAGGTGCTTGGGGAGGAGGTGGTATTGAAGACTGAATAGGTTGTGATGTTGAAGGTGGTGATCCCTGGTGAACAACAATATGTAATGGGGAAGTGGATGTTTGACTTCGCACTGGAGATGATGAGATGGAAGATGATGGAGAAAAGGTCTCACTACCAGAACCTTCAGTGTTCTTTTTAGCCTTTTTCCTTTGAGGTAAAGGTAACTCAGCAGGTTCAATGCCGAGTTTTTCGCTTTGAAGTCTGGTGAGAGGATGAGGAAGGTGAAATTGCGAAGTCTCACTGCCATGAGATACTTCAGATCTCTGAGGTGATATGGAAAAGCCTTGAAGTTTCTGGATGATAGACTAAACTTCAGGGGACTCCGGACTTAAACGTTCTGAAGTATGATGGGGTTGAGCAGTGCTAGTTGATCCCTCTTCTTCTCGTTTGGACACTGGTGTTTCAGAATGCAAATGGGAGGTCTGAGGTGAGGTGGAGGGTGATTTAATCTGGGAATGGTCTGTAGGTTTTGATTTACTCACCATTCATAGTTGATGGCCGTCCTTCTAGTGCCAAAAATGTTGATGCCCCGAAAATTGTTGCATCAACATCGGGGGATAACCACCCGGTCCGGACCTTAATACAACTCCTTTTCCATTTGGGATGGTGGCTCCGACTGGATATAATGGGGCCAGTTTCCCAGTAATGAATAAAAGGGGTGGATGAGTGATCAGTTTTCTAATGAGTGATTCCGTGCTTCTTCCTGTTCTTTCCTCTGAAGTTCCTCCTGCTCTCTTCTTTGGAATTCTTCAAAAGTTTCTGATGTAGCAGGAGGCTCGTTGGTAAGTTGTTGTTCAGGCTCGCTTGACTGTGTCATCGGGGTAGTGGCTAACAAATCTAGAGGCAGAGTTTGCACCTCTTCTATCTAAGTTTGTTAAATTCAACTAACCCGTCGTCGTGGTATCTCATTTTATCTATCGCTTGCACCTGAAATAGAAACTCGACTGAGGAGAATAGGTCATCAAACTCATCTTCTTTATGTTCAAATTTAGTGAGTTTGGCCTGGTCTAGAACATTATAGATGACTTTGTTTGGATCAAAGCCTCTGTTAGGAAGAGTGGCGAGATTTAGTATATTAATCTTTTCTGCCTCTTTCTCTGCATGCTTGTAATCATGCAGAGTGTAGACGCCATACATTAGAGGAAAAGGAGGCCAAACTTGCTTCTTTGAATTACTTAGAGTCTTTGTAGCTGATGCAGATGTAAGCTTATATGCTATCTCTCGAGCTAATAGTTTGTATGGTACATACAAGGGGAGGACATGAAGCCTGGCCTGACTGCCGAAAACTCTTACATAAGTAAATTTTTCTTCTCTGAACCAGGTTCCTAAGGCTGTCAAGTCAATCTCTGCTTGAGAGGAAATCTTAGGAGCAGGTTTATCAAAAATTGCATAGTAAATAGGTAACATGAATCCATTGCAGACTTGATATAGGTGGTGTTTATAATGGGCTTTCCACAACTTCTGGTGATAGATATGAATGGGCATGTGATCCTGTGGAGTCCATCTCCACCCCAGCACAGGAAACTCGGAATTAAAGCAGCGGGAGTCTAAGATGTAGGCACTAAAGTAAAATGGAGGGATGAATCTATCAGTAACACAGGATTTATTTCTAAACTCAAGAACAACTGTTGCTAACTTATCAGATAATATATTCCCCCAATCCATGATTTCACTATTGCATGCTGCTTCCATCAAAGGTACCATCTCTATGGAAAATTTTGAGGAGTCATGCAACTCCCAAATTCGACACATCATAGCTCCACCATAACAATAAGGAGAACACAAGGAATCGACAAAGTACTTACCCAAAGACTCATGCTTGTGTTTCGCCGGGTTCTGTCTCCATTCCCATATAGGCGCTGACTCAGTTTCATTTTCATCTTTGAATTTCTTCAGAAATGCTTTGTTATACTTCTTCTCTGGTTCGGGCAAATGGTACATTTGTCTCAAATCATTGGGCTGAAATGAACCGAATACGCTCCCATCAATAATGCAGAATGTTCTGTTCGTAATTGGAATTTCTTCAACGACCCATCTTACCACATCTGTGTATGGAAGAATTTTCTCTCGAGCTGCTATCCTGTGTAGGTAAGAATCGGCCAAATCCTTTAGAGTCGCCTTGGATTTCCGGTTCGAGCCTACTGTAGCTTGTACTGATGTTTGCTGAGGTTCTTCAGCTTCGACCAGGTTGTAGATGCTCTGCCAAGTAGTATTACCGAGACCAAGACATGTGGTGTCTGAGATTAATCCTTTTTTACTTGGTCCCGGATCAGCAGCATGTTTTCCTGTTACCACGGATGCTGAAGCTGTTCCAAATTTCTTAGATTTCTTCTCCATTTGGCCTGAATTTGCTACTGTGGAGGAGCTTTGCACAGGAGATAAAATGAATGTAATGCGAAGAATAGATGGTGAAAACCAAGTAAGAAAGAATTATGCCAATCAATGAATAATGGAGGATTAACATAAGGCTCCCGCGGATACAATATTTGAAGAGATTTTGGCATAATTGCTCCATTAATTGGCTGTTTAAACCTGTCAATCATTTAAATGTTCATAATATCCTTTATTTGCCGAATAGTCCATTTAAGCGTGGATTTGATTTTTTGGCGGTTGGACGCAAGTGAATCACTATCAGGAAGAGAAATGCTTTTAATAATAATTAAGACAATAT
>APFE031408121.1:2644-46112 GCA_000404065.3 Pinus taeda
TATTATTTATTATTAGTATTAATTTATCATCAAAATAAATATTATATGATTATAATTAAAAAAAAATTGAAAAATGGAATACTATTTATTACACAACCGACCTTTAAACAAAGCAGCCGACCTTCCTTTTCCCTAATCAAGCAGCTTACCTCATAGTTATTTATATCTTGTAACTGAGCTCTTCTTCTATCAACATTCAATAAGAGTCCTGATGATGGATCCCTGTTGGGGTTCGAAACGTTGACAGCAAAATGGTTTTTACTGTGGGTTCTCTGGTCACAAAGTTAGAAGATATTAACCACAGAAGTCTTAAATCCAAAACCAAACACAACCGGGGGATCATTATGAGATTTTCCAAGCAGAGGAAGACCACATTCCACAGGACACTTATATGGAACCTATGATGATAGAAACTACCTCTAAAGACCACGCAATCGAGGAATCCCTCGAAGTAGTTGATCTCATCTGCATAACAGAAGAATGGAAAAAATGGCTTGGTAATTATACCTGATGAGGACATACAGAGAATAGCCGAAGCTTACATTTTACAAGAAAAACTAAAACAAGGTATGCTCAAGAAGTTCCCAAAGGACCTGACATGCAAAGGAATATTGGAAAACATGATAGTTGAGCAGTACAACCCCAAAGGACCTAGCATAAAAAGAGGAAGGAAAACCACAAGCCAACTCCTCCAGGAAATTGGAGCAAGACTTCTCAACGAGGGAAAGGTAAAAGCTATCACTCTAACCTGCCATCTTTATCAATGAATTTTATCTCATGGAATATAAGAGGCATAAATGGTCTAGGAAAAAGAAGATTCCTAAAACATAGACTCATCACAAACAAACTATACATTGTTTTCATTCAAGAAACTAAGATTTCCATGGAGAACCTTAATACTCTTCAAAAAAACTTCTTCAAAAACTATAGCTACATCGCCAATTCAACAATTGGTGTTGCAGGAGGGTAATTGATTCTATAGAAAATCTCTCTTTATGAACTAACCTCATCTATTGCAACGAGAAGCTCCATCTACATAGTTCTAAATATCATTGGTTCCAATGATAATATATGTGTAACAAACATATACGCTCTCGACAAAGATACTAAGAGAATCCAAATGTTACACACAGTCATGAAGATCATTGACACCATACCTCTTCCCTACAAAATTATTGCATGGGATTTCAATATGGTCCTAAATCTAGATGAAAAAAGGAGGGATTCAAAAGCTAGACAAGGACTCAAAATTCTTCCAAGCAACTATTGAAAAGCTTAATCTAATTGACATCCTAACTATAAATGGCACCTTTGCCTGGAACAACAAAAGATGTGGAGTAAGTTAAATTGCCTCTAGGCTAGATCATTTTCTGCTCTCATAAGCCATTTATATGACCTCTTGGGAGACTGAAGCTCACATCCTCCCCCAAATGGGTTCATATCACTAGCCTATAGCATTGAAAGTGCACATCTCATCAGGTCCCAAAAATCATCCCTTCTATTTTGAGACATTCTAACTTGAGCACCCAGACTTCATTGAAAACTTGAAGGATTGGTGGGAAGGTCTACCACCCCAATCAGGTACAAGAATGTATTAATTCCAACAAAAAATAAAGTTCATAAAAAATAAAATCAAATTCTGGAATAAAGAGGTCTTTGGTGACATATTCAAAGACAAAAAGGAACTGGAACAGAGAATGGAAGATCTTCAACAAAGAACCATTCGTGAGGGCATCACTGACCAAACGAAATAAGAAGAAATGAGCCTCCACAAGAGGTGGGAGGACATAGTCTTACAAGAGGAAAAAGTTTGGAAACAAAAGTCTCAAAAATGATGGATCAAATGTGGTGAATGCAACTCTTCCTTCTTCCATCACTCCATGATTTAGCACAAGAGACATAACATAATCCTTGGCCTCAAATCTAAAGAAGGAAGCATTTTCCATACCCATGAGGACATATCGAACATGCTAAATGAATACTTTAACAAACTTCTAGGAAAGCCCAGGGTTAATGGAACCCAAGTAATCAAGGAAATCACTCACAACATCCTTGCCATCCTCAACCATGATCATAAGAAAATGCTTCTAAGGGAAGTAATTTATGCAAGAAGTGGAGGAGGATGTAATGTCCATGCCCAATGGGAAAGCCTCGGGACATGATGGATTCACTATTGGTTTTTATAAACCCCGTTGGTGTTTTGGAAAAGAGGAAGTTCATGCTCTAGTGGAAGACTCCATAGTAAAAAAAACTATTGTAAAAGATCTTAATGCCACCTTCCTCACTCTCATTCATAAAGAGAAAGGTGTCGATTCTAGGGATCACTTCCATCCCATTGCCCTCTGCAATGTAATCTACAAAATCATATCTAAGGTCCTAGGCAACAGAATCAAAATATGTCCTTCCCCTCCTTATATGTTCAAACCAATCTGGTTATGTGGAGGGTAGATAGATGATGAACAACATTATTCTATCTCATGAATTGATTCACTCTCTTAGAGTTCAAAAGAAACTTGGCGTGATGATGTAACTTGACATGTCGAAGGCCTTTGATAAAATAAGATGGGATTACTTGCAGGAGTTCCTAAAGGCCTTTGGATTCAATCAAGACTATATAAATTGGATCATGGCCATTGTTTTTGGATCCTTCTTGTCAATCCTAATCAATAGCTCCCCCCTCCAAGCCTTTCTTCCCCTCCAAAGGTATAAGACAGGGAGACCCCCTGTCTCCCTACCTATTCTTCATTATGGCCGAAGGCCTAAGTAGAACCCTAAGGGAAACCAACCTTAATATAACTCTATCATTGGCCCCAAGCTTCATAATAATTCCCCAACCCATCAACAATTTGTAGATGATACCATGTTAAATGGAATCTCCACAATCAAGGAAGCTCTTACTTTCAAAGAAATTATCAAATGTTTTTTGGATGCCTCAGGAATATATATCAACCTCGAAAAATATAAATTATTCTTCTTCAAGACTCCCATTTCCATTCAAAGAAACATCACTAGAACTCAAAGCTTTCAAAAGTGTTCTTTCCCTTCCAGATATCTGGGTGTCCCTCTAACTGACAAATCCCTCAAAAAATCCAACTGGGAGGACCTTCTCAATAAACTTCGCAAAAGAATTTCCAATTGGACCTTTCGCTCACTTAATCTGGTGGGTAGACTGGTCCTGGTTAAATCAATGTTGCAAGCCATGCCTCTATATCTATGTTCGACTCTAGCTTCCCCCAAGTTAGTTATAAATTCCATCAGATGCATTCAAAAGAACTTTTTATGGAGGGGCTCAGACACTAAGAAAAATGGGCTCTTGTAGCTTAGGAGAATGTCTACAAACCAAAATATGTAGGAGGATTAGGCTTGAGGGATCTAGATATTCTTGGGAAAGCCCCAGGGGCAAGACATGGTGGCGTTGGCTAGACAACCAGCAAACACTTTGGTGTCTCATCTAGAGGGAAAAGTATGTGCTTACTCACTCAAATGCCAATCTCATTAGGCTCACAGGTGACGTCAAAATCAAGCTTGGAGAATAAATCTATCATTCAAAAGCATAACTTTTAGGAGATTGGTAATGGGGAAAAAGCCTTCTTCTGGGAGGATGCATGGTAACATCTTCTAGAATTAAGCATGGACCAGTTTTCCTCACTTCACACTATTATGAAAGACAAATACAAGCACAAGGTTGCTCATTATTGGAAGCTAGGTACCAAAATGGACAAATGACAAGAATGGATGGAAGCCCAAGGCTAGGAACTTATGCCCACTGGCTTCGATTGGAACACATTTTCCAATGCCATTCAAGAAAGACAAATCCAATTCGACAGAGGAGAAGATAAGATTAGATGGGATACAAATTTAGCAGGGCATTTTAATCTCAAAGAACCCTATGTTGTATGGAAAACCATGACCAAATTCAGCCTTAAAAAAATGGAAAACTTTGTGAGCAGACAATTATGGCCTAAAATTACTTTGTTCCTTTGGCTAACCATGCAGAGGAAGATTCTAACATGGGACAATTTATGGAGAATAGGATTCAAGGGTCACTCAAGATGCCCTTTTGGTGAAGCGAATGAGGAAAAAATTAACCATGTTTTGAAAATTTGTGATTACACCAACAAACTTTTGGGCTGAGGTTGTTTTCGGAACTTATGACAGGGACATAGCTTCCATCCTCAACACTTTGGACAATTGGAGACCCTCAATTTCCCAACACCCAATGGTTGATAGGGCTTGGAACATTATCCCGAGTACTATATGTTGGGAAATTTGGAAAGAGTGAAATGCTAGAATATTTAGAGATGAAAAAAGTCGGAAGAGTGCCTACTTACCTCAATTAAATAGGTAATCCATGTATCAGTCACCATTTCCAAATTTCCGAACTTAAGTGACCCCTCTCGTCCTGCTGATCAGAGAATCTTGTAGCTCCTTGAGTTGCACCCTCCCCCTCAGAACAATAATACTCTGGTGATGGAAAACCCGGATGCTCCCAATCACTAATGTCCTCCTGAAAAAATCATCCTTAAACTGAATTATGATGGAGCTGTTAAAAGAAATCTTGGAGTAGTTGGTTTTGGGGGATTTTTCAGAAACTCAAAAGGAGAGATAATTTGGATATACGCTTGCAACTTGGGCATCGCTACCAACAATGCAGCTGAACTCCAAGCTTTGAAAGACGGTATTGACATTGCCAAAGTCTAGGGATTCTAGCTTCTCATTGTGGAAGGAGACTCGACTCTAGCTACCCAGGCCTATTGGAAGCTTCAACAAGGCACGAATGTCACCAAAGTCATAGACAATTAGAGGCTTAGAAAGACCCTTCATCACATCAATCGACACGTCAGAGAGATGAGTGGGCTTCATTTCCAAGCCGTTAGATGGAAGGCTAACCACTAAATGACAGGTTGGCCAATGAAGGTACAACTGGTAGCATAAGAATATGCCCCCTTGCATGGAGGGACCTAGAGGAAGGACCTCTCCGCCGTGATTGCAAATGCTTAAATAATATAGACAAAGGAGTACGAGAAACTCTCAATACTGAGATCACCTATCAATCTCTAGGACCAGACTGGTACAATCGTCACATCCCCTCATGATTAATCCCTCAGAGAGAAACATTCCCAATTCTCTGCATGAGGTAAGAAAATCCAAGATCGAAACAATCTTTCAAAACCGACACCTACCTGATCCTTTAACTAGTACAATTTCTTGCTCTCTCATGACTTCTTTGTACCTCACTCTAGCTGTAATTAATGGTGCATTCATGGCTGCATCTTCCCTCCTCCCTTAGTCATTCACTCTTCTTATGAATACCCTGACCGCTCGATTCTCCCCACATCTCTTTTTTCCCTCAAACCTTTGCGTTCATCACCTTTGTTCTGGTTTTTCCCCTAATTCCTCTCCCATCCTTTTCATGGCTTCTCGTCGTGGCTCAACTCTTGCCCCCTGCCATGGTCATGGCCACAACAATGAAAGATGGGACAATCCCAGCATGCAGCCCCACACCAGATTTGAGACTTCAGTGAGGAGAGAAACCCTCAATTATGCAGTTTCCGTTGTCCATAAAACACAAGACCACATTCATAATTTGGAGCTCCGGGCGCACAATATCAGAAGGTGGGTGACCACCGAAGAGGTGGATGCTCAATTTGAATGGATACTTGACTCAGGCCTCACTAGGGCCAGGGAGAATTTATACAGTCGCTCCATCGAGCTCTCCTAGAAACTCAAAACCATGCTTGACCTAGTATTGCAAGAACAATCTGAAAATTTCAAAGGACTAGAGGCCACGTTAGACATGTTGAATGACAAATTTACAGTCTATGTGGAATCGGTCCACCATAGGAATTTTGTTACAAGGGATTCACCCCACTATGCCTTACTCAAACATCGCATTGCCACCATGCAAGTCAGCGGTGGAGGCTCCACTAGCCACCAGGCCAATGCGAATGCCCTTGTAGGTAGTTCTACTGAGAAGCCCATAAGGCTGAAGAACGATCTCTCGAACGACATTGTTTAATGCCTCTCTACGTTTATGGTACTCTCTAGATGTCTATGGAAATCTCTACTTGTCTATGGCACTCTCCGTGCGTTTATGATTTTCTATGCAGTTTGGATTTTCCAGTCACTTCCAATTCTCGCCTGCTCAGGATATCAAGATATTTTTGTAATTTTTGTAAAATTGGCAAGCAAAACTTCCATATCTCCCTTCAACCTAGAGGAAGGGGCTCTTTTTGTAATTATTGTATGAATTGTAAGAGGAATGCTTGTATTTGATGTAAGAGCCTCATGCTCGAGACACCCCACTTTGAATGTAATTACCACCTTTTGAATTAATAGAATCTTTCTTACTTAAAAAAAACAATGAAAATGTAAAAGTATCTAAAAATCACAACATAAAGATTGCAACTACATCCAAAAACTATGGCAAAAAAATCTAAGATAGTTGTCCGCATGGTATTGTGTTATGCAAACGCTGCAATAACACGAATATAAACTTTTTTTTATTTTTTAACATAAATTTTACATCTAACCATTCAATATAAAACCCCATAAAAATAGTTATCAACCATTTAAAAAAAACCATTTATTTTAAAAATTAAAATTTATATTAATTTTTCAAAATATTCATTTTAATATTTTTTTTAACTTTAATAAATTTCGTATAAAATCTATTAAAATTAAAGATGAAAACTTTATAATCAAAATAAAAAACAATATACCTTTAATAAATATAATATATACTAACCCACCATTTATTTTTATATAACATAGTACATTATTTTTCATACAATTATATAGTTTAAAATTAATTAGTATTGGAGATGTGTCATTTATAATTATAATTATTTATTTTAAAAAACATGCTAGTGGTTGGTTAACATAAAAAGGTTATTGGCATTTTACATTTCAAAAGTGTGTGCTACTAATGATAATAGTGAAAGTGGCTTGGAGGCGTGTAAGCTATTCAATGTACATATAGATGGTAGAATTTGGCGTGGATATGTTATATTGTTGATTTTGAGTTATTATTGTAAATCTTGTACTAAATTTTTGGGTTATTATTCCAAATTTTATAATATTAGATTTTGGGTTATTATTTTAAATGTATTTTTTTAATATTATTTATAAATAATAAGAATTTTTTGTGGATTAACTTTTTTGAAAATTAGGAAATATTACTTTGTGTAAAGAAATTTTTCTTTGATTTATTAGAAAAATGGTGTGAAGGTTTGGTTGTTTTAAGTAATATTATATAGAGAGTGGCTTCATGTTACTAGTCTTCCCAAAAAGAAAGTAGATTGGTAGCTCAAGTTTAAGATCTTGATATTATATTGTCTTGTTTGAACCATGGCTTCTGACAGTATAAATAGATTTAAAAAACTACGAGACAAATAATGGTCAGGAAGACATACCCTATCTAAGCAAAAACTACAAGATTTGGGTATACCCACATTATCCAAGGGAATCATTCTTAGAATCTTTATGGAGTGATAAACTACTGCCATAAAATTTGAACTGACTAAGCCAAATATGCATGCAAAATATCATTGAATACTTGGAGCCTAACAGACTGGGTCTATTTATTCCTGTAGGGTCAATCCAGTCACAAGCCATTCCTCTGACATTGACGTTAGTCCACAACAAGTCCATAATGCACCAACTGAGAGAGGCTTCCATCGAGACCACAACTCTCTAGCACCACACATGTAGATAATTTCAAGGCCTACCCACCCATGAATTGTGTAGCCATGAACATTGAAGCTTATTAGCAAATCCAGGTGTGGCTTGCCAATGGTCCTTGAAATTGGAATCCAAATATGCCTTGTCCAACAACCACCCTGCCAAGATTTTCTTTGAGCCAACACCAAGCAAGGGTTAGAAAGTAACTTCCAGTTAATTGACATTACATGATAGCAGCTAGTGAAATTCTAACAGAGCCTCCAATTAATTGAGAGTGAGAGGAGAAAGGTTAGTGTAGAGAACCACCATGATGTGAGGAAGCATGAGGGAGATTACCATTGTTGAATTGAGACTAGAGCCAAGCTTCAAAGCACAGACTTGAGCAAAACATTTAAGAGAAACATCCTAGTGTGAAAGCACTAACCACCTTCCTCCCTAATTGGACATGGAGCTGAGGGTGAGAGTGTTATTTTAGGAGCATTCTCCTATGACATTCTATGTGTTGTGATTGTGCAAGATAGGCTCTGTGTTAATTGAATCATTAGTAACAGGTAGACAAGTTGAGTCACACCCCAAAAACTTCATGGAAAAGCGCTTGATTGAAGGGGGCTCAAGGTTAAGTGCAACACAACCCCAGTTCACCATGACTATAAAAGCCAATGAACACCTATGGTCAGCCCAAATAATAAGTGCATAAATATAGAGATAATCACTAACATGGGTGACATAAACTTGCATAGCTAATCTTTCAGTAAAGGTGGTCATGCTACCTTTCGTACCAGAAGAATATCTAAGGTAAGCCTACGCTTACGAATTATGATTAATTCTGCTAAGCGCACAGGAGGGCATTTCATGCCATGATTCTGAGCCATCATGAAACAACTAACCAAGAGGTCCTCACACGCCAGACATAATGCTCACCACACCTGAAATAAATATTAATAGATGGTATTGTTGATTATACTAATGCTCATGACAGGCCAGATGGACTGCCAATCTAGATTGTTGGATGATTAGCATGACATCACTTGGGACCATCCCTGCAAGGGGGGAGATTCATTAAAAAAATAAAAACTAAAAACTATTTAATTAACAAAGATGGATTTGAAAAATAAACATTCTCTGGTATACCTTAATCTAAGTATGCATAAATATATTTAAACCAATGAGAATTGCATTAAAAATACATAAATAAATTTTTAATTGAGATGAACTTTAATAAATTAAACTTATATGGTTAATAAATTAAAATAAATAAATAAATGAAAAAAGTAAAACTAAATGAATACTAAACAATAAAAAAATTATAATAAAACAAGTTTAATACGCAGTGTTGCTTAGTACATTCCTCTTATTCAAAAAGTATGAATAATTATAGAGTAATAAAAAATTGTTTATATTTACTTGTCCATGTGACAAAATGATTTTTATTATTTATTTCATTCATAAGAGGAAGTAGACAAATTTTTAAATAAAATTCCTTCTTAATAAGGTGGGATTTGAAAATGAAATTGTTAAATTTCAAGATTTTGATAATTGTATTATTGATTTAAGATAAATTGTTTTAGTAGGTTTTTGCTTTTAGGTCAAATGACATTGTGTTTTGCAAAGGCCGCAATAATAATAATGGGCATGATCATAGTATTTGATAGCAAAATAATCATGTGAGAATAATTATAGAGTAATAAAAAATTATCTATATTTATTTGTCCATGTGTCAAAATAATTTCTATTATTTATTTCATTCATAAGAGGAAGTAGACAAATTTTAAATAAAGTTCCTTCTTAGTAAGGCTGGAATTGAAAATGAAATAGTTGAATTTTAAGATTTTGATAATTGTATTATTGGTTTAAGATAAATTGTTTGGGTAGATTTTTGCTTTTAGGTCAAATGGCATTGTCTTTTGCAAAGAATGTAATAATAATAATGGGCAAACTTTGCACTTTGGATGTTCATGTAACTCACATGCTTTTTCATAAAATTAAGGCAAGAAGACACGTCTTCATATATTTCCTAACTTTTTGCTTTTACTATTAAATATAAGTCTCATTAATATATATTTTTCAATTTAAATATGATATAAATTAATATATGTTTTTCAATTTATCTAAAGTAAAAATTGTCAATGTCCAAGCAATGAGGAAGGTTATATGTGTATTCACAATGGAAAATATCTTTTCTTATCACACTTCACAAAACTACTCTCATAATTAATATTTAAAAAAAGTGATTATTTATTCATATAATTTAGTATATTGAATTTTTATATATATTAAGATAAGGATTAACTTGTATTGATATAAAATTTGTTCTATTGAAATAAATTTTGATTTACTAGAAATTAAGAAGTGTAAATAATTATTTGATTTGCTTTGAAATTTAATTGTTTGTTTGTTTGTTTTGTTTTGTTTTTTTTTTTTTTTTAATCTAAAGAGTAACATATCACCATAGTTTTGATACGCTAGAGGGTTAAGTAGGTTAATATTTGTAATACATATTTTGAATTTATGATATAATATAAGTGTAGTAAAGATATTCATAGAAAAAATTTCAATTTTTTATACATGAAAATTTCTTTCTATCCACAATATTTTGGAGATTGTCCAATGCCATATTTTACTTTGTAATTAGTAGAGTTTTCTTCAAATATAAAAGTGTTGGAATTCTTCTTTGAGTTAGTAGAAATATATATACTCATGAACGTCATAATTTTAAAATTCATAACTATATAAGATAATAAAAATAACAAAAATCTCAAATATCCCATAGTCAAAGATATTATCATTAAATCCATAAAATTTTATGTCTTTTATTTTTCTTTAATATTAAATTTTCAATTTGAAAATCTATTTTGAAATATCTATATAAAAACTACAAACTCCCAATTTTCCTTTGCATAAATTAATGTAAATAATCCTTTAAAATTTAATCGCATAACTTTTTTCTATCAACCTTAATAAGAGGTCGACACATGTTAATTGACTAAAAGAATGATGCTCAATGCAAACCCATGCAAAATGAATAAAGAGTTCTTTTAATAAAGAACTAAAAGAATGCTGAGTAAATTCCTTTAATGCTGAAAGCTAAACACTTATAATTTTTGAGATTACTAAAAAGTAAAAATTTATCATAATCATTCATTATTAATTTATTAGTTTATGATTATTAATAAATACAAAAGAAAATAGTAAAACACAATATATAATACTTTAATATTATATGTATTTGAATTAATGTTTTTTTTTTTCTCGTTAACATCTATTTCTATTAACTGGTAAACAAAATATTTTTACATGAGGTGGCGGCTGCAAGGGCAGGAGCCCGCAAGCCTTGTACATTACAAAACTTCCCCATTACTGTAGAAACCGGGGAGTCTCAAAAAACATACAACCAATTCTGTTGGCTTTACAAACATGCCGATAGAGATAGAACAGAAGATAAGCACATAAACATAGCTGAGAACCCGGGTCCAAGAACCAAACATACGTCGCGGCGAGGAGAGACCTAAAACTGGGCAGTGCTTCCGGAGCATCCACCAGAGAGCCAAAAAGAGCGACCCAAAGTACCAATTGTTCGTTTTTCCTCGTCCCCCTGTGTCTCCTCGGCCTGCAGACACGCGTCGTCCTGACTGAGCACTTCTTTGTCACCCAACACGTTTCCCTCCTGCATCTTGTCAGTGGTACCAGCCTCGGGGTCCATTGCAAAATTAACAGAGTCAACCAGGGGAGGGATTAAGGGTGGCGAATCGACTTGGATAACCGATTCAACCTGCCTTTTAACATCCATGGCATTCTTGGCAGAGGAGCGCTCACTATTGTGAGAAGAATTGGGGTTAATGCAAGAAATATGGGGTACCTGGTTAACTTCTTCAGACATGAGGATGGTAATCTGGGCTGAAATCAGAGGGCAGTTCAGATTACTTTGGAATTTAAAATGAGTGGACTGAAAGGCACTGTTTGGAATCGGATGGCGAGAGGGAGTGCTGGGAGGAGGATCCTCAGGGGAGGATGTGAGATTAATAGTTGTGAGCAGCGGGTTGGGCTGAGGGCGAGCGGAGGGACGCTTGCTGCTGCCAGGTCGTTCACCCGAGCGGGTGCGTTTCCCTGGTCGCTTCATAATGCTGACAGTCACCGAAAACTCAATAGAGCCAATACTAAACCCAGAATTATGCCTCAGATGAACCGAGGGCACAGAACTGAACCGAAAAGCAGAGCAAAACACGGAAGAAGCACATAATCGAGAGACAGAGCAGATGTAACTTATGTGACAGCGAATAAACCACTTACCCCAGGCCACCAAAGGGTTTCCAGTGCGCCGCACGCAGGTAGAGTGGAAGCGCTGCAGATTCAAGCCTGAATAGGCTCGAATTTCCCCTCTGAGACTAGACGCCCTCTCACCTTCGCATTCAGTCCTCAAAACAAACTGAATACCATAATCCTGAATCGACGAAGTGGAAAAATCACTGGGAGACTCCATGTAAATAACCAATAACAAGCTGCGTCGGGCTTCGGCCTTCATTAATGGCACCGTCCTGCTCCGGCCGACGGCCATAAAAACATTCCTCCCTCCTCCAGTCGAGACCTGGGGCTCCACGCTGTGGAGCAAGTGGCAGTACGAGGGGTGGTAATGCTGCATGAATGCCATTTATGGCAAGAGGATCACCCTGATCCAGGAGTATTTGAATTAATGTTATACGTTATATGTATTTGAATTAATGTTATAAGTAATGTGATTCTATGAGAACTATATAATTCAATTTATTTTAGTTTAAATATTATATTATATTAAATATATAAATTTAATTTTAATAAAATAAAAAAATTATTCAACAATAATATTTTAATTAAATACATGAAATTGAATGTTTTGAACCATTTAAATAATTTATTTAAATATATATTATGAGAAGACATAATAATATATTCACTTTATTGGTTTTAAAAGTGCTATTAAATATATAATGAGAAGAAATAATAATATATTTACTATAATGGTTTTGAAAAGATTGTTTTTATAATTCGTTTACGGTAGTTGAATTGGTAATGAATGTGGAAATGAAGTCTTCGGTTCAAAATACAAAATTGTTTCTCCAAAATTAATCACTTTATCTCTATGAACTAATAAAAAAATTAATTTAATTTTTAAAATTTGTGTTGAAGTGGTTATATTTTTAGTCCCTGCCCCTTCGGAGCTGGCAGACTATAGTAATCGATTTTAGTCCCTAGCATTACTTTGACACGATAATCAGTAAAGGTATTTTAACTTAAAGCAAAGTTTTTTGAAATGACACATCAACCAATACAATATTTTATGCTTTTAACCAATCAATGAAATCTTCTTCTTATTTGGCCTCAAACCGAGGTATACAGGCTCAAAAGTTAGGAAAAAGTTGGGAGAAGTACAAGTAATTAGAACAACCTGACACCTTCATGAAGTAATGCTATCTTTGCCTTAGCATTAATTTGCAACATTTAATGTTAAGAAAACTTATGGCGTATCTTCTTTGAATGCGGAAGTATATTTTTGTTAACAATTAGACACATGTTATGCCATATCTGGCAGATGTGTCAATCTTGTTATACATTTATCAAACAAAAGATTCATAATTAAGATTAAAATAAAAGGTATTCGTAGTGATATCTACTTAATCTATAAAGAGAAAGCTCTTAGTGAGTCTTAATCAAGGAGTTCGGTCTGCTCTAGATAAATTGATTACAAAGTGAGATTGAACTAGCCAATTACAATCAATATTCATGTGTAAGGTAACAAATTTATGTTTCTCCAATGTATAGGTTTTTGACATGCCATCATGATTTATGAAGTGGTCCATTTTACATATTGCATCTTAGTAGCATATTTATATATGGTATTGCAATAAATACCTATAGGATTATCAACTTTATAAGCAAGTTTGTAGATTTATAAAAATTATTGATGGTTTGCAATTTTTCAATTAAAGTTCTAGAAGAAGCTAGTAAAAATGAATGCCCTTTCATTAGGCTTTATAGTTTGACAAAAATGTTTTAAAATGTGTCAATGCTAGTAAAAATGAATGCCCTTTCATTAGGCTTTATAGTTTTGACAAAAATGTTTTAAAATGTGTCAATCTTGATAATTGACACATCTATGGCATAGGTGTCAATCTGGGTAATTGCATTGCTCAATGTGTCGGCATTGGCGTTGTAGTTTGAATGTTAGTCTTCCACACTGGAAGGGCTCACACCGGAAGGGCTTACTCTAGAACTGGAGTGCGCTGACAAAACCTTCGCTTCCTAGTTAGCGTTAGCGTTCAGGCGTGCTGGTCGTGTGTTGCAGATCACAGGCGTGTTGGCCGTGGATGCAGACGCTGCAGATATCGCCGTCTCCGTGTTGCTGCTTGCTTACTGCCTTCTCTGCCGTCTCTGTGCTGCTGCTTGCTTACCACCTTCTTGATGTGCAAACAGCTGCTCAGGCCAGAGACACACAGTTAAATTTTGAAAAATAAGCTAGCATAAAACACAAAGGTCAGTTACTTGCAAGAAATCTATACTCCGTAGTCTTTTACTTGGTTTAATACAGTAGTTCCATCCATTATTTAATTTCTATGAAAATAAATACTTCCCTTATTCAATTTTATCTCTCTGTTAAGTTATGCCATATCAATCCCTTTAACTTGGGTTTTGTGAAACGTGGTTTTCTCTATATTTTAGGATATTCACTTGGCAAGAGGAAACACGATTAACAAAGATGTGTTTTAGATTTGTCAGTCCAGCCAGCTTCGTCGGGGAATTACTCTAATTTACAGGTTGATATCAATCAACAATTAACCCAGACTGCTATTTGTTCTCTGCCCCAGTCGGCACTAGCCATGAACTAACTTCTAAGGTTATCTGCCCTAGTCGAACACAAATACGAAGAATAGAAAGAGCTATTATAAATGAATTTCCTGAACTTAGACTTGCTCCCAATTTGAAGATGAAAAGAGCTAGGGTTTACGACAGACAACCTTCTGCAACCCTATTTCATTTCTTAACTGAGGAATTTGAGAGAACCTTCAACAAAAATAGCAGAAGTATTTTATTGACTGGTTTAGTAATGTATTACTTACTGGTTCCTTCGGCTAAGTGCCTGTCCTGAACAAGTTCGTGGCGTACTGTAAATCCCCCGAACCTTAAATCTTGTTTAATGAGGCTCGCTCCCTTCCCCGTAATATCTGCCTTAGTTAATATCGTTCGTTGCAACCGCTATGTGGTGACCGGGTCGAACTAGGAAGTCTATGGGTGTCTGATGACATCTGCCTTCCTTTGGTTCAAATTCATATATCAGACTAGATTCATATCAATTCATATATCAGACAAGATTGGGTAATTGAACGAGGAAGGGTCTTAAAGTTTACAGAGAATATTATCACATCTAGGTTGGTTCGTTAAAGGATAGGTTAATAGGCCGTGAAGAGGCATGTGCCATACATGCAGGTGGGTCACACATATGGCATTGTGCATGGTGATCATGGCAATAAGTAAAATGGGGCCCACCACAAGTGGAATGGTAAACTAAATAAAAATATCATCATTTGGTTACACGGTTAATATTTCATTTTATTCTGTTTTTAGATCTGTTGAGACCGAAGTTTCATGTAGAAGCTATTGATTGTTATAATGAAGTTCTTCGGATAGATCCAATGGCAGCTGATGGTCTTGTAAACAGAGGAAACACTCTCAAAGAGATTGGTCGTGTTAGCGAAGCAATTCAGGATTATATACGAGCTGTGACCTACCATGGCTGAAGGCCATGCAAACCTTGCCTCTGCTTACAAAGACAGGTATATGGCTATATTTTTGATACCTTGAGGTGATCTATTATTTGTGAATGAAGCTGTAGTTATACATATGTTTTGACATGTATTTTTTGTTCCATTTGTAGCTTTCTGTTCTCCCTAGTGTGCAACCATTTCATGCGATTGCTTATCCAATTTATCTTGTACTTGCATTAGACATCAGGTATGTGTGATCCAGATCAGATTATGCAATTTGTATGATTTACAATTCAATAATGATTATGAAAAGCTTATACAATGTGACCCTCGGTTAAACTTGCTTAGTAAGAAAGGTTTCCTCAGCGAGGCTTCTCCACTTTTTGATTCTAAAAGGGCAGTGTTTCAAGACCAGGATGAGCAGTCCAGCTATGCGAAAGCACAAGAAAAGGGGTCTCATGTTTTCACGCAGTTTAATCAATTGAAGGAGGAGTATCTGGCACCCTTCTCATGTTTCCCAGATGGAGCACCACCGGTGGCTCAGACACTGGTTCCAAAATTTGAACCACTCGATTCTGAAATCAGTACAGTTACAGTTAAGGCTACACCTCATGAAACACCTTCGCCTAGTTCAGGTATGTGACATGGTCTATAAAGGCTAGTTACTGGTATTCATCAGTTGATATGAATTAGTGAAATGTTTCTTATTATTGTAAGAAAATAAATTTAGGATGTTGCTTAAAAGAACTCGATTTGCTTTCCATGTTCAAAAGTTGTATTTTTCTTTGAATTAAAACTAGTGACATTTTGTTTAACATCAGTAATGGACTCGCATACAATTGAAGATAATGGCAACAGTGATAGTGATGAGGTGAACATGAAAAGTGCCACACAGTGGGAGCAGATGCGATCATTGGAACCTTCTGATGTCTCAGTGCACGAAGAATCTGAGTTAGCATTCTCAACATCTATGAGTACCTTGGCAAATCAGATAGGCTTATGTTTTCAAGAGCAGATACGTTCTTGCAACTCTGTTTCTACAGGGGAAAACAACTTGTCTTCACACAAAAGGATTCTTGATGAAATTGCTCAACATTTACTTGGTGATTCTATGCTATCAGCATCGTTTGATGAGCAATCAATCATTGCAAGAGTTAACTCCATGTGCTCTCTCCTTCAAAAAGACGTTTCTAGCATGACTGCTTCAGAGACGAGTACTGGAAAAGTTGACAACGAGTCACTGACAGGTTATGAGGCTAAAAATTCCCTTGGAGAAGATGATGAATTAAGGCATGAGATAAACAATGAAAGCAGCAATGCATTTTCAAGGAAGTGTGACCGTGTTCCTTTTCAGTTGGTCGAAAATAGTGCCATGGACTCTAAGCAGAGAACTATTATTCCCAGAAAAGAGTCATCTGGAGATTTGCTACTCCATCTTCCTCGCGTTGCGTCTCTTCCTCAGTTTTTTGTTCATGCTTCAGATGAGCTGGCTATGAGGAATGATCCAACAGGCACAGTTGGAGGCAACTGATTGAGATGACATTTGTTTTGATGGACTACCATGACTACTAACTCAATCCTGTGGTTGGAATGCGAAGTTTTCTTGCTTATTGGATTCAAAGATTTCCAGCATCCTAAATCATGAGTTGAAAAAAGTCACTTCAGTTATGAGAAGAGTCTTTGGAATGTTAGTTGATGTACTTGTATGTATTTTCTTTTGATTGTATATTTTTACATTGCCCTTCTGAGTACATTTAAGTTAATAAAATGACAAGTCTGTAAAAAATCTGATTCCACCATTTCTCCTGGACATATTCATTCACTGAGAATGGACCTGAGTAGCTATGAAAATTTCCTCTCCTTATTGTGATCTTTGTTAGTGTAATTACTTGCGAGTGCGGCTTTGGCTGTGCAATCTAACAGAAGGAGAGTATTTGCAAGTGGAGATAAGCATACTCTCGTGCACTTGCTAATGAATCACCTGTTAACAACGACATACAGTGTCCATTTGACTAAAAAAGTTCTTGACTCCTTTTGAATAATAGTTACTTTGGCTGTCAGCTTTCTATCTAAAGTTTTCCAACTTGTAATGCACAGTATGTTATAATTTTTTTGGCTTAGTGAACATATGGCCTATATAAGGCTTGTTAAGTGATTATACTATTGAAACTTGTAACATGGATTACTGATTGCATTTTATTGACTCAGCCACATGGTTTTTTTATTGACTCAGCGACATGGTTTTTTTCTTGTGTTAAGAAACAGTACAGGAGTGGATTGGTCTCATATAGACCTGCATGACAAGTTTTGCAAAAGTGCAAAGCATTCAAGAAAATGTTAGCCTTCGATTTTAAGAACAGTGCCGAAATGATGGCTTTCAAAAAAGAATTTTGATATTGCAGTTTCGCCTTCATGGGCTGATATTTGACACACTGATTCAGCTCGTACAATTGAATTCTCATTTGTGATATTTCAATGCTTAAATATAAAATTGTCATAAGTTTCGGTAAGGTGGTGGGTGCAGATGTCAGCAAATTTTCAGAATGTGAAAATTGAGGTGCTCATCAAAGGTTGGGGTTTCAAAAATATAATATATGCATACGAAAAACATACAGGAATGTAAAATGTTCAGTTGCATTTGAGTTTGAAATTGGTTGATATTTGCTTTTTCCTATGGGCCAGTTCTTGCTTCCTTGCTCTCTCCTATCATGTATATAATAGTTGACTGCACTCAAACTATAATCAATATGAAACATAAAGTTACTAGAACTTCTGATCTACATGGCCTTTATACTTGAACGTAAAGTAACTAGAAATGTGCATGATGAAGTATTGAAGTCGGAGCAATGAAAAATTTGGTGATTTTTTTTCCTCTTGTTATATTACTTTTCTTGTGTCTTCATTTTAACAGGTACTAGGAGCCACTCAAGCATGAAAACTATCCTCGGTCTACATACAACTGAAGGTATTGGCTCAAGAATAACTGTTACTTATCAGATTTGATCTTATCATATTCTCACTACGAATATGATCTCAGCAAGTCTCGTCATGCTTTCTTTAAGGCTCTAGTCATTGGAATCCAAACTTGATAACAAAATATTGCATCAAAAATAATGGAAGTCTGGTTATTGTCAGTACTAAACTGATATTGTGTCTGACTGTGTATGCAGGTGGACTACATAATGTGGGATAATCCTCTAAAGCTTTTGTACATGGTGGGATATGGTCCTCGCTCCCCAATATATTCATCACAGGGGCTCATCATTATCCTCTGTTACAAAGCATACCAATCACATAACATGCCAAGCACAAGCCAATGTGGTAGCACATGTTAGTGCTCTTACTGAAGCTTATGTGAAGCACATATCAATCTGTCTCTTAGCCTGCCAGTGCTCAGAAAGCAGTTGCAAAAATACATGGGGCAACTATGATTGTAGCTGCAAAGGTGACCTTCTGTATATTAGAGACCATGATACCTGCATAAGTAAGTAGTTTTACTACATGTGCATGTATGTCTGTAGTTCTTGTCCCTGCTATCCTGAGCTTTCTAATGAAATTATTCTTTGCAGCCCTGTTCAAGTGGCATGCTCTGCTTTGCAAAGTGTTGGGTACAGATGCTATGAATCATGGTTGCTGACTTGTGTAATCAGCTTCCTTTTAGACTCAGAACCGCTGCCAAGCCCAAGGTTCTACTCCATATTGCATGGTGGGATATGGAAGGGTGCTCATAATATGGGCATTATAGTTTATTGCTAAATATCATGAAGGCAAAAACTGTGCCAGCCGAATGAAGGGAGACTAACTGCTATCAGACTGATTGTAAGTGTTAAGGCGGCTTCTAAGGCTTGCGATTACCTATTCTCTTAGGTACATAGGGTAAATTGTTGCAAGCTTCAGACCGGTGCTGGATCAGCTGGTTTTTACATACGTGCATGGTTGCCACTAAAGCATGGTGAGCGGTTCAGTTGGCTGTCTGCTTATGGTTCTTTATATTTCGCTAGTCACATTATGACTAGTTCAGTGCTGAAACCCAGCTTTTCGCCCCCACAAACGAGCAAGCCACATGTAGACACTAGACCCATTCTATGTGCTTTACAAGGACTAACTGCTACGGAGCCGATCTTGTTTTAATAGAAGTCTTATCACGTGTGAAGGCGATTTTATTCCATAATGTGACAAGGTTGCTTGAAAAGTGGTGCACTTTCGCGAGCGTTCTTATTTGCATTGTAACACATAAATTTTCCATGTTGTATTTTTCCATTTAATGTTTATTTCAAATATATTAATTTTATATATAAATAGAATTATGATATTAAGGGAATAAATCAGTAATTACCTTCCCAGGGATTGCAGCCATAAAATAACATTAAAATAATACATAAAATATATAATTTATTTAATAATAATAATGGTAGATGATATTTAATATACATGTATATAATTACAATAGAATATTTAATTTTTTTTTTTAATCAATTTTTAGTTTTGTGATAAATGTATTTTAAATTACATAAAATTATTTATTCATAAAATTGAAATATTGAAATATATTTTTCAAAAAATAGAAAAATAATTTTATAATATCAAATATTTGATTTAATATTTAAATATTTAAAATTATTTGTAAAATTATATAAAATAGATTAGTTAAAAGTTCAAATATAGTTTGATAAATTGATTGCAATATAACATATCTTTCAGTCGTATAAAAATCATTTATTTGGCTAAATGGAAGCAATGAGATAAGTGAAAATTGGAAACCAGAAAACTAAGTAAGACCCTTAGAGCAAGGAAAAGCCCCACAACTTTTTAAATGATCATTGTTTCATTAAATTTCCATGGTCTCAATGTTGGTAATTAAAAAATGTGATCAGCTAATTAGTTACCACTCACAAACTAGATATCCTATATTTGCACGAGACTATGATTTTGGGATATGCAAAAATTGAAATTTTGCAAGAGGTATTAAGATGCTACGAAATTTACATTGGAATTCATTCGTGGGTTTGGGGAACTTATCACTAGATGGAACAAACACTACAAAATGATGAGATATAAAATTCTAATCTACCGTGACTTGCAAACCTTAGAGATGGAGAAGACATTTTCCATTTTCAATGTGTATGGACCTTACATAAATATAAGAGAATTATGGGAAACCTAATTTAGGATTGTATAAAAGAGCATAATGTAATCATAGGTGGGGACATAAACTTCACTATGAATAAGGAGTGAATAAGGAGGAGCATGAGGATCCTATGACAAAGCTAATTTGTTAAAATAATTATATATATATATATATATATATATTATTTTTTTATTTTTATTTTTTTTATGTAGATTTGATGAGGAAAACCTATGTGATGGCGTGCCAATGAGTGTATATCCAACGTGGAGAAACGAGGTAAATAAGGGATATATGAAATATTTGATTGATTTTTTATCGCCAATATAATTATGTTCAATACAACCAAGATTCAATCATAGGTGGGTTCAAGTCGAGGTTCTAACCACCTACCTATTTTCCCAAGAGAAGGAAGATCTCAAACTATGCTAGTTAACTTTGAATCTTAATGGCCACAAGAGAAGTACCAAAGCATAATAATTAATGAATGGAAGCATTTTAGATATGATAGAAAAGGACCAACAATGTTTCAGTTTTAGAAATAATTAACAAAAATGAAAAAGTTAACCATGGATTACGAAAGGAAAATTTTAATAACCCACAATATGACTATAGCATCCCTCACATTACCTGTTATTTATGTAATGTTAAAATTATGATTGTGTAATGTTAACATGGAGGCCAGGTTGGTTGACATTATATGTAAACATAAAAGAAATCAATTGTGAATTTTAATTGGCTATCCTAAAAAGAGGGACACACGGACCAGAGTTCGAGGGAGAGCATAGAAGTGGGAGACTGGTGTCTAGTGGCATAACAGACCAAGCCACCACCTCACACATGGAAAGATGTGATTGGATGAGGAGATTGTAGATGTTTGGCCTCATGACATGAGGGAAGGTGAAGTTGGAAATCTCTCTAGATACAAAGGGCCTCGAGGAAAAACAAGAGGTAAGAAGCAAAAATGAGTGAACATAAGGGAGGACAAAAGAGAAAGAATTATGGGAACACTGGGTAGGAGCATAAGAGAAATGTTGGAGTTGTAGCTGAGAACTATACTCTGAAATTTAGGTTTCTTTCCCCTGTATTGTATGATGAGGTCATTGAATTGTGGTGTCCAATCTTGAATGGCCAGTGGGAGGCTCAGTGGAGGATTGAACTACGAGTGTTTTCTAAGTAAGCTAATAAAACACTAAGCGCTTGCTAAATAAGTTGATAAACCACTTAGTGCTTACTAAATGGGATGATAAACCACTTAGTTGCTTGTTGTAAGGCTAATAAACCACTAGGCAAGTAAGTTGGGCCATTGTGGTGCTTGTTGAAAACTACTAAAAAAATACCAAGTTCAGGCTAAGGAAGTTGATAAACCACTTTATGATTGTTGAGTAAGTTGATAAGCCACTTGGACAATGGGATACATAGAACTATAGTGCTTTCCTTGAAAATACAGTTGATAAACCACCTAGATTGTAGATTCATACTCATGGAAGTGAGAAATACCTCAACTGAACCTTGGTTGAATTCCCTGAGCAAGCATCCCCTAAGACTTTGGATTTGGATCATAGGTGATCGCCTACAAGAAATATTGTGGTGTAAATGGTCTAAGGTTGGGTGGAGAGTTGAAGTCCCTCATTTAGTTTCCAGCTAGTTCAAGTTATTCAGATAAGTATAATGGCTTATGCATGAATGAACTATGGGTAATGAAATTTTGTCATACATTATTGGCAAGTTTATGGTTCGACATTACTCATGGAAGGTTACTAAATGCATTACATGTTCATGATGAATGATTTGTCCCATATGTATTTATAGATATTTTGAACTTCTATCACTATGTGATGGTTATTATTTTCATGACCTGTAGGGATGTTATATGATTATGTATGGTTGTATGAGGTCTCTCTGTGAGCTTTTTATTACAGGTGTTTTCCAACCATCTGATATGTTTCTAAATTGAATGGATCATTGCCACACCTAATATTATTTGACGTGATGAGAAGGTGACCTATGCGTTGGATGTTAAATGATGATTCAACTTGTGTTGATAGTCACTTGGTTAAGGAGTGATGAAATAATTTTATAATTTATGCGTACTTGTGTACTGTTGAGATATCTTAATTTCTTTGATCAAAGCTTGATCTGAAGCTTTCTTGTGAAATTTGGCCATAAAACCACTTCTTTCTTTATTTGAAATAAATTGTAAGTTGAATTTTGTTGGTGCCATGTAGTTCTTGTGGAAATGGCATAGCATATTTGAAGGTTGGCTCTGAAGATTTGGCCAATGTTCCAAAGATCTGGTGTTTATGACAAAAATCCTAGTCTTCAAGAAATTCTAGTAAATTTTACTCATGTTTTCTTCTCTACAAGTGTTGATGTGTCCGAAGTTATCCAGGGTTAGATGGTCCTTTTTACGGTCTTTGTATCTAGGTCAAATACTATTTCATTGTTGAAATGTTAATGTATATGGAGTTATCCAGGATTAGATAGTTCCCATAAGTGTACTTTGCATCTAGACATCAAGGGGTTAGATTTTCAACCCCGCACATGGATTCATTTGACAATCCGTGCATCCAAATGGACAAGGTGCATGCACATTGAAAATGGTATGGATTTAGTCCAAACTGGATTTATTGGTAAATGTAAATTGTAACCAAAGATCTGGGGTGGGCCTTGTGTTGGAAACATTATTTGCATGAGGTTCGAATTCCCCTCGCATAAAGTTGAAACCACATTCAAGTTTTGGGGAAATTCAAATATGTATGAGGGTATGATTTTAAGAGACCCAAATAAGGTTGGGATCATATTTTTTTATTTTTGTAGGAACCTGTCAACTAACACCTTGGGCCTCATTATCAAACGAACATCTTTGAACTATGTGATTGCGAGGAGTTCAAATCAACGAACCATGATCAACCTAAGGACTCCTTTGTTCATTGTGGGTTAATATAAGGGGGGTCTGGCATGGGGATTATCTTCCTTGGTCCCCCATTTAATTGGGTGAAAATTCTGGATGGTTTGATTTGGACGTATGACTAATCAACAATCCATGTTCATCCCGGGCCCCTTATTCTACCGAGAGTTAAAAAAGGGAGGGGGGGTCTGAAACCAAATACCACCCAACATTAAAAACCACCCAAATTTGATTGGTGGTATCACCTTGGAACTTTCCCAAGGTGATGTTGCATGATGTGGAACCACTAGTAAAGATGTGGCTAGGCCAAATGGCATTATGTAATTGGTATAACTTTAGTAGTTCATAACTCTCAAACCAAGAATTAGATTGAGATGAAATTTATGTCATTGGAGACAAGCTGGTTGAGATGGTGGCATTTGTTTTTAGATTTGATAAAGTTGTAAAAAGAGATTTTTTTTAACCCCATCTTCAAGACAAATTTTGGAGGTTGTGTTAAGGCATAGGTAACACCTACCATAACTCGAGATAGTACAAGGAGGTGGGAGGGAGTGTTACAAGTGGTATCAAAGCAAAGGTTCAACACTAGACCTTGATAGGTCCATGCATACACACGTACACAAAATAAATAGTTAATCTAATAGCTTAATTTCTATATGCTCATATGTACTAATTTGAGACTTACAGATAATATGCTTATTGGGTTGATAATCTGATAATCTGATTTATGTTTTTTAACCTACTTATTAATATGGGGTTTTATTTTACAACTAGTTTTGGATCAACAAGCTTATTATAAATATACCTAGGTGATGTGTAAATATATTTATTTGTGTTTGTTTTAACTAAAAGACAAATATAAGAAGGCACAAAATTGCATCAAGAAATTGAGAAATGAGCAACATAATGGTATAGTATGGCACAAATAGGTCCTAGCATGATCAAGAAGAAGACTCAGTTGGGAAGAAATTAAATAAAAAATCCCCGGATTGGATGGATATTCTTAGGAGCTTGAGAGCTGAGTTGAGGAGTTTCAAGGTAGACAATGAACAAATTCTCATAGCACAAGAAAGACAAGCAGAGGTGAATGCAGTGGTTTTGCAGAGCTTATTAGACCTGCAAAGGCATAAGAAACATGAGCTAGGTGCCAACTATCTATGTAGGCACAAATCCAAGAAAAGGCCATCGAAGACCTAGAAGAAAGGATAGGAGACCAATAGGGTATAAGACACCAAGTCAATGAAAATACATAAGCAAGCAAGTGAAGACACAATAAGAGGAGAAATTCCACTCAAAATTTCTAAAAGAAAGTCAAGTAACCCTAACCAGTCATCGAATACTGCAACCATAAGTCATGACCATCATAGGAGAAGTGAGAATAGATTAATGCTAGAAGAGTTCAAGAAAGCAAAGCCCCTACCTTCGATGGAGAGATAAATAAGGTTGAAGAGGAAAAATCTTGGTTTTTGGGAATGAAGAAATACTTAGGGTGTGAGACTACTCTGAAAACATGAAGGCCATTGTAGCCATTTTCAAGTTGAAAGGAAAAGTTATTATATGGTGGGAGGCTTTGAGAAGTGTTAGGGAGAAGGAATTGTCATGGAGAAAGTTTGATAAATATTTTCGGGAGAAGTACTTGTATAAGATGTACTATGATAGAAAATTTAAAAAATTCCATAAGCATAAGCTAAGGTAGCTTATTGTTGAGTACACTAACAAATTTTTGGATCTATTGAGATATGTGACATATATCAAGGATGCGAAGGTGAATATTCAAAGGTACCTTAGTGGTTTATTGCAGGCATATCGAAATAGGGTTAAATTTGATGAGCCAAGAACATTAGAGGACATTATTTGAAATGCCAAATATTGTTATGAGCAATTCAAACACAAAGTTGATTTTCAAACAGACTGGAAAAAGAAATATAAGACCAAATTCAAAGGAAAAGGACAAAATCCTCAAGATATAAATAAGGAGGGAGGAATGAAAAGTTCATGACTCCTACCAAGAATGAGTCTCAACAAAAATCCACTACTACTAACAAAAATTGGCCCACTAAACCAACAAGAGAAGAGGTTGAGGGGTTCAAGAAAGGGCACATGAAATGTTGGACATGTGGAGAGAACCATCTATGGAGGAACTATCATCGGAAACAACATAATGGCATGCAATTGTACAATGTGAAAAAGGCAACAGCAACGAATAATGTGGTTCAGAATATACCACAAATTTACACTACATTGGAAAATAGACACATAAACCATCAAGCTTCAGTAACCAATATGGAAGGTAAGGTGGTTAACCAACTCATTTCAATTTTAATTGACCTCGGTTCTAATTTTAGTTATATCAACCTAAAGATTGTGGAGAATTGTGCTTTGAAAAAGAAAATCCATGAGAAATATAGTTGGTTCAATTGACCATGGGAACCAAAAGATGGTTGACAGACATGGTGGAGTCATGCCTTATGAAAATAAGCGAAATGTCTACTTCAAATACTCAACCTTTTTTTGTTGGGCTCATATGATGTTCTAGTTGGCATGGATTGGTTAGTGGCCCATAAAACCAAAATTGATTTCTACAACAAGTCACTAGAGTGCCTCAACGCTGAGTAAGGAAGTGACATTGCAGGGGATAAAGAAGCCTATCACGCTCAAGAAAATATCAAAGTTGCAAGTGAAAATATGTTGCATGAAGGGATGTGCATTGTATGCAATCCAAGTGGCCAGTGTGTTAGAAATCAGTGAGCCTGGAATGAAAAATCACCCAGTGTTGAAGCAATTCAACGATGTATTTCCAGAAGAATATTGGGATTACCACCCAAGAGGGACAATGAATTTACCATTGAGTTAATTCATATGACAATGCCAACCTCAAAGCTCCATATTGTATGAGTATTCTAGAACTTGTGGAGTGGAAGATGAAACTGGAAAAAAAAAGAAAAAACATGTTGGATATGGGGTACATTATACCTAGTGTGTCACCCTAGGGAGCCCCAATGTTGTTTGTAAAGAAGAAGGATGGAACTCTATGGCCATTCATTGTAATGACAGCTGAATAACACTACAATGAGGAACAAGTACCCACTTTCTAGAATCGAAAACTTGTTTGATCAACTGAGAGGGGCTGCAATGTTTTCTAAAATAGATTTGGGGCCTAGGTACCATTAGTTTAGATTAAGGATGAAGACATCCTTAAGACAACCTTCAAGACGAGATATGGGCACTACGAGTTTGTGGTGGTACCATTTGGACTCACAGATTCACCATCCACATTCATGTGCTTGATGAACAATGTCCTTGGATCATATATGGATAAATGTGCATTGTTTTTTGTGGATAACAACATGGTTTTCTTGAAAACCAAAGACGAGCATTTAGAGCATCTAAAAGCAGTGTTGAAATTTCTAAGGGAGCATAAGCTATATGCAAAACTAAGCAAGTGTGAATTCTTCCAAACACAAGTTCAATACTTGGGGCATGTCATTTCAAAAGGAGTGGTTGTAGATCCTTAAAATATTAAGGCCATAATGGAGTGGCTCAATCCTGAGAATGTCATAGAGGTTAGATCATTCATGGAATTGGCAAGATATTATTGGTGGTTCATTTCAAAATTTTCAAATATCGGGCATTCAATCACAGCCTCATAAAGGAAAAGAGTGAAATTTCAATGGATGCCAGAGTGTGCAACTAGTTTTGAGCATCTTAGAATTACTCACATGTACACCTATTATGAGAATAGCGAATCAAGAGGAATTTTTCGTTTGTACATATGATTGTAAGGAAGGATTAGGTGATTCCTAGTGTAGTAAGGACATGTGATTTGTTATGAATCGAGGAAATTAAATGAACATCATAAGAACTATACCACTCCTGACTCAGAACTTGCAGCAATATTGCATGCCTTAAAAATGTGGATGCACTACTTTCTTTGGAGAAAGTATGTGTTGATGTCAGCCCATGGAGGGTTTATATACCTTTTTAACTAGCCCAAGTTAAATGTTAGAAAAGCCATATGGTTGGCTTTAATCAATGAATTCAATTTTGAGATAAAACACATTAAAGGAAAGGAAAACACGATAGTAGACATAGTTAGTAGAAGTATACAAGTGGCTCATTTGGAAGCTATGAGCACTTATGAAGTTGACATCAAGGAAATAATCAAATAAGAATTGATTTAGAATGAGAATTACCAACATGTGAAGGAATGTTTACAGAAGGAGCTATAGGGATCAATGAACAATAGATACATGCTTAGTAATGATGGTATGCTATTTTTCAATAACATAAGTTAGGTTCCTTGTGTAACTGAATTAAGTAAGCTCATCATGGATGCATTTCGTAAGAGACCTTACTCAGGTCATCTTGGTTATCCGAAAATGATAACAACCATAACGAAAATGAATTATTGGCCAGGATGAATAAAGAATTTGTTGAATACATTTCCAAGTGCCTAGAATTTCAACAAGTCAAAGTAGAATGTAGGTAACTAGTAGGATTTCTACAACAAATTACAATTCCTGAGAGGATTCAGGAAGTTATATCCATGGACTTCATTACGGGATTACCGAAAACAACCAAACAATATGATGCCATTATGGTGGTAGTGGATGAGTAAGGAATCTCACTTCATAGTTGTCAAGTCCACTATCAAAGCAATTGCTATAGCTCAGATATTCTTGAAGTAAATATTCAGATTACATAGTGTACCTACGCAAATCATCTCATATCAAGATACCAAGTTCACTTCCAATTTTTGGAAGGCATTGTTCGTTGGCTTTGGAACCTAGCTATATTTTAGTACTGCTTATCATCCTTAGACAAATGGCCAAATGGGCAAAGTGAACAAAATTCTAGAGGACATCTTGAGAATGTATGTCACACATCACTTGAAAAAGTGGGAATATTTCGTACCATTAGTGGAGTTTGCATACATTCGGGATGACCTAATGAACATAATAGTCCTTGGAACTGACATGCCAAAAGAAATGGAGCAAGAAATAATTAAGATTGGGAAGAAACTGAAAGAAGCCTAGGATAGGAAAAAGAGTTATGAAGACCAACAGAGAATGCATGAGGAATTCCAAGTGGGAGAACATGCATATCTCTGTATCAGAACAAGGAAGAGCTCACTGAAAGTGGGGTATTGTGCTAAGTTGGCGCCTATATTTTTTAGACCACTTCATATTTTGAAAAGAGTAGGGCTAGTGGATTATAGATTAGCCTTACCACCCACAATGAAAGAACATGATTTTTTTCATATTTCTTTGCTTAAGATGTACATGACACTAATTTGGAATATTTTTCCCTATATTGATGTGATAGGCGATTGGATTATGGTGTCCAAGCCTGAATGGATAATGGGAGGCTCAGTGGATGATTTTACTACAAGTGCTTGCTAAGTGAGTTGATAGATCACTAAGTGATTTTTGAGTAAGATGATAAACCTCTTAGTTCTTGTTGAATGGGTTGATAAATCACTTGGGTTCTTTCTATAAGGTTGATAAACCACAGAGTGCTAAGTAAGTTGATAAACCACCTGGAAAGTGGTATATAGACTCGTAAAATGCTTGCCTTGAAAATGCAACTAATAAACCACTTAGATTATAGACTCGGACTCTTGGAACTGAGAAATACCCCAACTAAACGTTGGGTGAATTCTCTAAGAAAGCATCCCCTAAAACCTTGGATCTGACTCAGGGGTTGTTAGCTGCAAGAAATATTATGGTGTAAGAAATATTATGGTGTAGCTGCCCTATGGGTGGTTGGAGAGTTGAAATCCCTCCTTTGCTTGCTAGGCAGTTCAAGTTATTCAGATAAGTATAATGGCTTATGCATGAATGAACTATGGGTAATGAAATTTTCATATATATTATTGGCAAGTTTATGGTTTGAAATTACTCATGTAAGGTTGTTGAATTCATTACATTTTCATGGTGAATGAGTTGTACCATATGTCTTTATGGATATTTTGAACTTCTAGCACCATGTGATGGTTATTATTTTGATGAACTGTAGGGATGTCATATGATTATGTCTAGTTGTATGAGGTCTCTCTATGAACTTGTTATTTCAAGTGTTTTCTAGCCATTTGATATGTTTATGAATTGAATGGCTCATGCCACACTTAATACCATCTCACATGATGAGAAGGTAACCTATGTGTTGGATGTTAAATGATGATTCAACTTGTGTTGATAATGACTACGTTCAGGAGTCATCCAATGATTTTATATTTTATGCATACTTGTGTATTGTTGAGAGATTTTGATTTCCCTGATCAAAGCTCGGTTCAAAGCTTTCTTATGAAATATGGCCTTTAGATCCACTTCTTTCTTTGTTTAAAATCCATTATAAGTGGAGTTATGTTGGTGCCCTATAGTTCTTGTGGAAATGGGACAACACATGTAAAGGTTGTCTCTCAGGATTTGGCTAATGTTCCATAGATATGGTGTTTTCTATAGAAGTCCTGATCTTCAGCAAATTCTAGTAAATTTCGCTCAAGTTTCCTTTTCTACAAGTGTTGATGTGCTCAAACTTATCTAGGGTCTGATGTACCTTTTTATGGAATTTGTATCTTGGACAGATACTATTTCATCACCTAAGTATTGATGTATCTGGAGTTATCTAGGACCAGGTGGTTCCCTTAAGTGTACATTGCATATGGACATCAAGGGGGGAGATTTTCAACGCCATGCGTAGATGCATCTGGAAATATGGGCATCTAAATGGAAAAGGCATGTGCACATTGAAAATGGTTCAGATTTTGGACCAAACAATATTTATTAGTAAATGTGAATTGTAACTAGAGACTTTGGGTGGGCCGCATGTTGGCAGTTCACTTGTGTGAGGACCGGGTCTTCGTCTGATAAAGTTGAAACCACATCTGGGATCTAGGGAAATTCAGATGTATATGAGGGTATGATTCAAAGGGTCCCATATAAGGTTGGGATCTTTTTTTGTGATTTGTGTGTGGCATCCAAAAGTTCAAGGACTAAAGCATGCCAACCTCAAATATTTGTGTGACACCTCAGATTGTCTATGAACCAAATATAATGTAAAACAATAAGAGATTAGGTCTAGTGAGACTCGCATGCCTGTTTTGATGTGGTAATGCCACATGGGCCTGATAAGGACCACATGGGGGCAACATAGGAACCTATCCCTGTTTAAAACCTTAGGCCTCATTATTCAATGAGCCCCTTTGAATGGTGTGATCATGAGGAGCTCAGATTAACAACCCATGATCACCCTGGGGCCTGTTGTGGGTTAACATAGGAGGGAGTATGATGTGTTTATTGTTGGTGTGTGTCCCCCATTTAATCAGGTGCCTCTTCCATATGGTTTGAATGGGGCACACATCCGATCAATGGTCCCTGTTCATCCCAAGCCCCCCTGGTTTACTGGAAGTTAACAAGCGGGGGGGTCCAAAACTGGATACCGCCCAACATTAAAAACCACTTGAATTTGATTGGTGGTATCATTGTGGAACCCCACCTAAGGTGATGTGGAACCACTAGTGAATATCTGACTGGGCCACATGAGCTAAATGTGGATGCCACATGGTTTTATGTAATTGGTATAATTTCAGTAGTTCATAACTTTCAATCCAAGAATCAGATTGAGATGAAATTTATGTCACCAAAAAGCTCTCGATGAGTTGAACAAGACGGTCACATTTTCTATAGATGTGATGAAGTTGTAAAAATATATATTTTTGTAACAACATCTTCAAGATAGACTTTGGATGTTGGGTTAAGTCATAGGTGACACTTCCCACAACTTGAGATAGTACAAGGGGGTGGGAGGGAGTGTTACAATGACCTAGAGGTGGTGGAGAGTCATATCACTCAAATTTATGAACAAAATATGAGAGGATTTTTCATTGAAGACATTTTGTTAGAAATAAAGAGACTAGAAGATGCAAAAAGGGTCTTAGTAAGCTAGAAGAATGCAAAATGGAGGGAGAAGAGTAGGGCTATTTGGTTGGCCCAAGGAAGGGAGAATACTAAAAATTTCCATCCTTATGCCAATTTGAGGAAAAATATAAAAACTATTTGAGATGTATAAGGAACCAATGGGACTAGTTTATCAAGCTTTAGGGAGGTAGAAAAAGTTGTTAGAGCACTCTTCCAAACCCTTTAAAGAGCCTCTAATAGCTTGAAAAAAATGTTGAGTTATACTATCTTTTCCCAAGATTGTGAATGAAGGTATAATGATTAAGATGATGGAACAAGTTACCAAAGAATAACTAAAGACTATAGTTTATTCCTTTCAAAGGGTTAAACCATAAGGATAGATTGATTTTGTCTAGAATTCTACTAGGTTTTTTATGAGCATATAAGAGAAGATTGGACATAGTGTTGGAAGAGTCAAGGAAATCAAGGAAAGTTTTGGGATCTTTCAACTCAACCTTCATCTCTTTGATTCCTAAAAAACAATCACCTAACACTTTGATGACTTTAGATAATTTTTCCTATGAAAATCCATCTATAAAATCATAGCAAAGGTGAAATCTAGGAGGATCAAGCATACATTATCAAAGGAAAATTCCCTAGAACAATTTACAATTTTAAATGGTAAATAGACCCATGATGTAGTGGAAGTAACTCAAGAGGCATTGCCCGCTATCAAGGCCAAAAATTTACTTGCATGTATCATTAAGTTGGAACTGTCCAAATCTTACATAGAATTTCATGGTTGTATATAAGGTTAATTATGACCCATACATGTTTCAATCTCCACATGGTCAACTGGATATAAATTTTCCTAAATTATATGTCTTTTTCTCTATTAAAACTAGATCTATGACATCATTCTTCAAACCATCACACATGATAAGGTAGTGCTGTCCCCTATCACCCTTTCTCTTCCTTTTGGTGGCATATGGTCTAAGTAGATTTCTAAGTTCACTCCAAGTCCAAAATGTTGTGGAAGGGCACTAAGATTGGGAGGAAAACTATCCTTTCACACATAATTTTGGTTGATGTTGTCTTATTGTTTATGTATCGATCTATAAGTGATACTAATAAATACAAAGATATATTGGGAATTTATATGGAAGCAACATGTATGCAAATTAACAAAAGAAAATATTCTTTAATCTTTAATAAGATCCTTGATATGAAATGAAAATCCCTAAATCAATACTCTCTTTTGCAAGGATTCCTTTAAAAACACCATAAAATGTCTAGGATTGATAATGAAGGAAAATGAGTACAACTATAATGATTGCATAATATTATACAAAAAAAATGGAAAAGGCTCCAAGCATGGAGCAATAAGTAGCTCTCAATGGGTGGAGGACTAGCCCTAATCAAATCAGTACTATGGCAACCCTTATTTAATGGAAATTTGATAGCATAAGAATATTATAAACAAGTGTTTCTATTTTTTATAGTGGGGAAGAAAGGGAAATGGCTCTAACAAATTGAAAGAGGCTATATAGACTCATATCCTTTGGGGATTGGGTCTTCAAGAACATTCAAATATTTGAGCAAGCCTTCACTGCAAATACTATGGGGATTGATTAGAGAGGATGGTCTGCAACATTCAATCATGGGACATAAGTATTTCAAACCTCTATCACTGGAGGAGATAATAAAGGAGGATTACAATGATTTGGTATGAAATGTAATTAGTAGAAGGAATACAAGGATATCCTATGTGATGCATTCCCCAAGGTTCACTATGATGCTTGGAGATAGAGTTAGAATTGAATGGACCTTGGTTTAATTAGAACCAAAGCTAAAGAGAGGACTTCTATGTGTAGGTAATGCTACATAGCCTAACCATATTTAGACAAGGCAAGGATGAAATATATCAGTCCAAAAGCATAACCTATAGTATGCATGGAACCAAACTAGGAAACTCCTTTCTTTGTAGAATAAGTAGATTCTCTGCATGATTGGTGGTGGAAAAGTATGTGGAATATTAAAGAAATTTTGAACATGAAAGTTTTCTTTTGGATATATCCCTATAAAACAAAATATTGATTTAGATGTACTCCAAGGATGTTCTTGGGAAGGGTTGGGTATATGTGTTATGTGCAAATAACATGCGAAATCTAAAAAAAAAGTGGATAATTGTTAATAATCTTTTAGGAATTACTAAAAATTTGGCAAGACAATCTTTGATAGAAGATTTTAAGAAATGAGTAGAGGTTAAGGACATAAATGAATAAAAATATCTCTCCACATAACGCCAGTCCACTTGGAGTTTAAGGAATGAAATTATATTTGAATATGCATCCTTCTCTCTAGCACATATTCTATAGCGCAAACTGTTGTTAGGAATACAAATTATTGGGACTAACCCTATAAATATATTTTTTTAATGCTAAAATACAACCATAAGGAAAATATCATTGGGAACCCAAAATTTATCAAGCATTATATAAAAATTTCCTGAATTTCACTTCATTGAACATATCATCTAATTTACATACATTTAACTAAAACCATAAAGAATTCATAAAAGAATATAATACAACATAGGTACTGTTCACCAGAAAACGAGATTCAAACTTGACTTGTCGCTACTTGTCTTCCTTCTTGTCGGTCGCCTCCGAGTGTGAATGTCAATGTGCTTGATCCAAATGTAATGACCCACCGGCTGACCTCCCAGCCTACACCTTGGGTACTCTCCTTCCCCACGGACCCCCGAGCTACAATGGGGTTGTACAATAGAGGAATGTATTAGCTAGTAGAGGAGAGCACTCCTTGGCTCAAGAGTCCCCTCTCTAAAGTCCTCTACCTCCCCAAACTCACTATAGTTCGTAGTCACTAATCTAACATAGTCTCATCCATCCAAACATAGGGTAAAGAAAGGTCCCTTCTCCCATGGCTTGTCCCTTATTTTATAGGAGTCCTCATAGGTGACACTTGGAATTTCATGCATAATTAATTATTTTTGATAATTCAATAGTTTGATTATTCACCCACCCATGTGTCACTTTCTCATCAAGGATCTCCAAAATTATTTACTTAAATTTTAATTTAAAAATAGTATTTTTTTCTCACCTCAACAAAATTCCTATTTCTTCTCCTAGTTTTCTCTTGATCCCCCTTTTTATTCCTTAATTTGTGTTCATTACTAAAGTAAATTAATGAGTCAAGATTTTATCCCCTATCTACTCCCTAATTTAACTCAAGTATCTCTTAGATGGATATTCTTATGTTGGTTGTTGCCACATGGAGGTTCTCTACATTTCTTTAAAATTTAATTTATTAATCTTATTTTAATTCACTTTCCTCTTCTCTTAATTAGGTTTAACTAGTTTAGGATTAATCTTTATCCATACATTTATGTCCCTCTTTCCCCTTTTTACCTAATTAAACTACATAATCTACCTAATATTTTCCAACATGGGAGGGTAGAGTTTTTAAGATAAAATATTTTATTTCTTCCTGTGGTCCTCTTAACCCAAGTTTTATTCTTGATTTAATTACCTCAGTTTCTAACATCATTTACACTTGATGTAAATTTACCTAGTTTTCATTTCTTGATTATATTTATTAATTTGTTTTTTTTAATGATTCCAAGGGTGCCACGCCAGTTGCCCTTCAAGCATTCAGTGGCTATGAGGGGAAAGTATAGGTGAAACAATAGAGACCACTATAATCTCTTATGTTGCTTACTATAGTGAGACTAATGGTGTCGGGGATCAAGGAATCCTCCTTGATGCGCACCCCCGGTAAAATCCTCATGAGCGAACCAACTTTGGGACCTGCCCTCATGACATCGTGATCTTCAAAGTGAAGGTGTTTCAACCTTTCTAGCCCAAATCACGACACGAGTGCTAATGGGTGAGATCAGGGATGTTGTCCCACCCCTCCCATGCAGTTCCATCCAATTGTACAACCCCATCACCCCTATGTGAGTCATTCAGCCAAGGAACTAATATGTGCCTGCAACCATTAACATATCATCATAATATAGATAAACATATATAGTAGGTTTCAAAATAGACTTAGAATTTCAAAGATAAATGATATAAATTTTCATCAAACCAGGTGTCGTCAACTTGTCATGTGCAAGTGCCTCTGGTGGTTTCCTGCCATACTCAATAATAATCAGTAACAAGGTTTCTCAGTGTTAGTCATTGTCATAATAGCATTATTACCATCACCTGGTCATTCACATCATTGTTCATTATGAACCAGAACTAATGCAAGTAGGTAACATAGGGGACACATCCATCATGGCTATCATCATCATAACATCAATGGAAGTATACATATTCATCAAAGCTATCAACATCATAACATCAAATAGATAACAAACATAACCATTTATGCCACAATCATCATAATATCAATAGAGAACATGCATAACCATTAATGCTATCTTCATCATAATATCAATGGAGATCATACATAAACATCACAACCACTAATATTACAACCAATAATACTAGAGTCATATGTCCAGATCCTGAACCCGAGGTCCTCAAATAATAAAGTGTGGACCTTAGGACTAAATAAATGTTAATCTCATATCACTGCCAGTAAACTAGAGCGGGGCACTACATACACCCCCTCTTAATAATAGACTTCATCTCGAAGTCCTTGGAATAGGTAAGGAAAATGGTGACACATCTCCTCAACGTCCTCCCAAGTAGCTAAATTAGGACTATAATTGTCCCACTAGACATTAACTTGGTCCACTAACCATCATCTAATATGCAAAGTTCACTGGTCCAGTATGTGAACTGGTTTGGCCATTACTGCTCCCTTGACTGAAACCTGCAAATGACCAAAGTCAATAACATGCGAAGGATCTGAAATATAATGGCACAAAACATAAATATGAAACACATCATGCATACGTGCTAAATATGGAGGTAAGGCAAGCCTATATGCTCCCAACCCTTTCCTTTCTAAGATTTCAAAAGGTCCCACAAACTGTGGAGACAAATTTTCTCCCATTCCAAATCTTATAGAGCTTATTTTGGGGCCTTACTCTCAAGAATACCCTATCTCCCAATTCATAACTTCGGTCTACCCAATGAGCATCAACATAGCTCTTTTGTTGATCTTGTGCTTCCTTTAACCTCTCCCTAATCAGAGTCATTTGTTCTTCCATATCATGCACTACTTCTAGTCCTATTAATACTCGGTCCTCTAGTCGGTCCCAACTGAGAGGTGTTCTGCAAGGTCTTCCGTATAAGAACTCAAATGGCACCATCTTGATGGAACTTTGATAACTATTATTGTAAGAAAAATCCACGAGGGGTAAGAACTCCTCCCATCTCTTTTGTTGGTTCATCACATACATTCGAAGCATGTCTTTGAGGATTTGATTAGTCCTTTCTGTCTGCCCATCTATCTTAGGGTGATAAGTAGTGTTGAAGTTCAACTGGGTTCCCAAGGCTTCTTGGAATTTGGTACAAAACCTTCTTGTAAACACTGCTCCCCTATCAGATATGATCTTCCTAGGCACTCCATGCAGTCTCATAATCTCATCAATAACTCTGCCTATTTCTGGTGACTTATATGTAGTCTTAACTAGTATGAAATGGGTGCTCTTGGTCAACATGTCCACCACTACAAATATGGAATCATGTCTTCTTGAGGTCATTGGCAGTCCCACAATGAAGTCCATTGTTATAGCTTCCCATTTAGATTTTGGTATCTCATGGGGTTGCAATAATCCTGCTGGATGTCTATGTTCAACTTTTACATCGTTGACACTCTAAGTATCTTGCTACCAAGTTTACGATGTCCTTCTTCATCCATTTCCAAAAGAAGAGTGGTTTCAGGTCTGCACTCATCTTTTTAACACCAGGGTGTGCCATGTATACTGTGCGATGTGCTTCATTCAAGACTAACTGGCGTATATCTTCATTCGGTGGTACATATATCCTTCCCCGAAATTGTAGTAGCCCATCGTTATCGAGGGAGTATTCTTCATATTTTTGGACCCTCATTTCATCCTCCCTCAAACTTTTGCTAACCTCCTGGCACCAGGTGTCTTTAAATTGTAAGTCAAGTAGTTTCTCCCTCAACTTTGTCTTTTAAGGGAATCACTAAAAATATCTGAGGCCTCCTACTTAAAACATCAACCACCCTATTTACCGTTCCTTTTATGTAAGTGGTATCAAAATCATATTCACTAATTAGCTTAGATCATCATATTTGTCTTGCATTTAAGTGGTCTTGAGTGAATATGTGATGTAGCCCAGAATGGTCAATCCTAAGATCAAACTTCCTTCCCAGAAGGTAGTGTCTCCAAATATTTAGTCCATAAACAATTGTTTCCATTTCTACATGTACTAATCGTATCATCGATGAATCATACATATGCATGATGAATTTGTATCATCATCATGCATATGTTTTAGTTTCTAACATGTCCTCCATGTATGATTCACAAGCACACACACAAGCACATACATAAAATTTACAATGAAATATGACATAAAATACCATTTATCATTACAAGAAATAATTTTTGTGAGAGGAGGGAGGTAATAAACCAAGACGAGAGTTTACAATATGCATTGTATAGGAGGGGTCAAACCAAGCAAAGGGAGGTTTGAGTAGATTCCAGAGCCTAAGCATTACAAAATACGCAAAACATAATGCATTGTAGTGGTGAGGAATGTACAAGAGTCAACACTATAGATAAATTGTGCTATCGAAGATGAAGGTCAAAAATAAGATGTGCAAGATTGAGGATCAAGCTCAACAATGACACACATGATGCACACCCTTCAATTTTTTTTATTTTTATTTTTATCAAATGAAAAGAAAAGAAAAAAAAACCTAAATCAAAATTGCATTCAAACTTAAAAAAAATTGATTAAATTTTCCTTATATGTCTTCATGTATGATTTCATTGAAGTTTGTTAGTAAGTTCATATTTGAGGTTATTAAGTTCATATGTGGAGGTTCATCAAATTTCAACCTTAAGGTTCAAGTTCAATGAACCCTAAAAAAAGAATGGCTTTGATATGCAAATCCAAGGAAAGAAAAGTTTAATATGCCAAGGCCAATAACCTATGTAAGAGCCAAGAAAAGAACAAGAAACCTTAGGGTTTGGTCTCTAGTGGATGGACAAAATTTTTCAAATCAAATACAACTCTATTCACCTTGCTCAATAAGATGTAAGGAATAAGATGTAAGGCCTGACATAAGATAGAAATCATATACATCAAGGTGTTACTAGTGCATAAGATACTATTAGAGATACCTTAATCAACACATGTAGGGGTCTTTGTATTTGAAGGATTGCTATGCACAAGCATTATGTTTATTGAATCAACATTGCATTTGTGGCCACTTAATCACTCACAAATATTTTTAAACAACTTTGGCAAAGAAGAATAGTGCATGAATACCTTTGAAATGCAATGATCCAAGTGCACAAACAATTATTTATTGTATCAATATTAACTCCTAAAGACTTGATTGTTCACAATTATTTTGATTTTGCTTTTGAATCATCAACAAGACTCAAATTAGTCTTATCATTAAAAAATATCTAATATAATTGAAAATACAAGGTATTAATTTGTATGACAAATAAAATCTCTAAATAATGTAAATGCATTGGCAATAAAGAATTGACCAAGGTTAATCCTTCAACGTCATACATTAAAGAGCATGATGGTAATGAAAATTTAAAGATGAACTATATTTTATGATACCCTTCCTATGGTGGGAACTAATAATAATAAACTAAAACATTATCAATAAGAAACAAAATGAAATGTATAATAAGATATTGAGTTTCCCCTCTAACTCAACTAGTAATTTAGGTCCCATTCAATCCTCAATCTTCTAGAAATTACAAGTTCAAATTGACTAGGAGTTAATGCAAGTACTTTTTGTGCCACCGAGGTCTATATGTTCCAAATCTAAGACAATTGTGATTGGTCTTATAATAATTCTCACATTGGATGAAAGACAAATATAACAACCTCTTAAATGGTAGTTAATAGGTTATCTATCACTTTTTTGGGTTTAAACCAAGCAATTTTCTAGGTTGATTCCCCATTGGCAAAACAACTACTATGTTCTTCCTTTAAAAATTATCCTATTCTTCGTAATATTAATATAACCAAATTTTAACAACTTATAAAATACAGCATTTTACTAACAATGAAAAATATAATATTCTACTAACAAGAAAACAAACATAAATATAAGGAAGAATTGACATATTCTACACCTAGACAATACTAGTCACAGATAAGAATTAAGAATTGAAGATATATGAATATACAAGAATACCAAAACACAAATTCAAAAATTGTAATCCTCCAAACACCAACATTTTAATTTGCGTGCATACTTAAAAATGTAATTTATACTTATCCGTTTCTCTATTGGGTGTATCCTTTTTTTTTTCTTTTCTCTATAGTATATTAATGGATATGTTGACTTTATTGCCAAACTGTACTAAAAATGGCTCTCACGCAAGAGAGACTTCCAAACACAAATTATCCTACCAATATAATTGAAATTTTGATACCTAACATTCCTAGTTAACTATTTCTTAGGTTGGTCCCATGTACACATGGATAATTTTAACACATCATTGATAGAACAAGTGTCCATGATGATGTATGGGATCATTTTAAATGAATTTGTAACTATAGACACATAGCTCAAAATACCTTGATCATTAAATAAAATAAGTAAAAAAAAAATGTCATTTTAAAAGTATAGGCAACAATTTATTCATGGATAATTAACTCTCTTGATAAATTAGCACTCCGTTGGCAACTGATAGCAGTTTTGACTCTAAACGAGTCATGTAACCCAATAATCCAACCATTAAAAATTGGGTCTCTACGCATTTGGCAACGTTTGATAATATATGTCAGTAGGATTTTCTCATTAAGTGCACGAAATGTTAGGGTCCCACCCTAACCCCCTTATCTATGTAATGGGACCACGTCATAGTCAAGAGTCAATAAAGCCCATATTAATAATTGTAAGTGGTTAATCCGCAATTAATAACGGAACCACAGTTAGTTGCAATGGGCCGTAGTATTAGATAGATGGTATTAATAATACACGGTATTGGCCCGTGGTATTGCACGTAGGAGTCATATATAAAGGATAGAAACTCCCTGCGAGGAGCATCATGTCTTATTTTGTAATCGAGCTCTGCTCTAGTGGAGGTTGCCCCCTCGAAGAGGCAAGTGAACATTACTCTCTGAATAATAGAATCATTGCTATTCTGTGTTTTGGGTATCTTTTCTTCGCATATTTTGTTTTTTGGGTCTCTTTTCTTCGCATATTCTGTATTTGGGTATCATTTGTAGGTTAAGAGCATAACAAGTGGTATCAGAGCACTTTCCAGGGTCGGTGGGATCTCCATTTAGTAACAATTTTTTTTTTTGGCTCGAGACGTGTTCCGGCGTCTTTAAACCATGGGATCTGTCGTTGAGCGCATAAATCTGCGGATTTGGGGAGGCATGCACGCAGGAAATACAAGAGGTGGTCATGTCTGTTGGACTCCCTTGTAACCCCTGTGGGTACCCCTTCGAGTAGTAGCGCATTAGACAGAGCTGCGCACGGACTGTCTTCCACGCACCCTTTGGGTATATCGGAAGCCCCATAGGCTCCCTGAAAACCTCGCCATAGATAAACCAACGACCGTCTTGCGGCTACAGTACACTGAGAATAACACTCGGAGAGATTACTCGCCCGTACGATAGGGACGCTTATTGGTGATATAGCCCATTAAAATCAGGACGACGAGCTGAGCATGGTGGTACCATTCAATTAATTGGGAAAATTTTTTGGTGGTCCCAACTTTTCATCAGGTCGGTGTATGGTAGCAACTAGAGCTCAAGCGATGGCCAATGAAAGGATGGACAAACTGGAAGAAAATGTGAACGAAATCCAAACTCAGCTTCGCAGACTAGATCTGGAGAGAATGCATAGAGAGCTTAGTGGACTAAGTATCCAGCTACAAAATTTGCAAGCAAAAGGCAAGGAGGATTTTATGTCAAACAGCAAGGAGCAAGCCCACGAGGAGGGGTATAATGGCCATGAAGGCAATTACGGTGAATCTAGCCACTCTCCTCACGTCTAGCACACCCATCCACCACCCAGTCAGCGACCTCCCAAGTTCGATATGCATAAATTTGACGGTTCTCACACGTCTGCATGGCTAGCACAAATGGAGCAATATTTCAAATTGAATCATATCCTAGATGATGCGACTAAGATTATGTTGGGGAGCATGTACTTCGACAATGAACGGTGGCAATGGTGGGAATGGCATCAGCGTTGCAATGGGTATTTTAGGACTTGGACCCAATTTACCAAAGCTCTTCGAGATCGCTTTGAACAAGAAGACTCTTATTTGGGTCGTCTCACTAAGCTCCGACAGAATGGTATAGTGGAGGAATATATTAACGCTTTTGAAGGCTTATCTTTCCACACTAGGGGTCTCATAGACGAGTTCTACACGAAATGTTTTATCAGCGGTCTTAAAGAAGCCATCAAAGCTCAAGTTCTACTTCACCACCCTCCCACGTGGACGAAGGCTTGCCAGGTAGCTCGTAAGGTGGAACGTGCATTAGCAGCCCAATACAGTCGCCCAAATTTTCCCGCTAAAGGTCGTCCCCCACAGGCTCAGAACACAACTCAAACACTTAAGGTCCAAAAGGCGTCCCCTGCGGAAATGGCCGAAAGAAGGAAGCAAGAACTATGTTACTACTGTGATGAAAAATACTCCCCAGGTCATAAATGTAAGGAGCCCAAATTCTTTCAAATAGATTCCACTGACTACAGCTCAACAGAGGAAGATCCTCCACTCGAGGAACATGAGCCACTAGAGGACGACAACCAACAAGACAATGTCTCTGACAAACCAGTTATTTCGTTGCATGCCTTGGCAGGGATTTCTTCTCCTCAAACGCTCAAAATCAGAGGGTTTATTAAACATCGCCCAGTAGTAGTCTTGATTGATAGTGGAAGTACACATAATTTCATCCATCAAAAAGTTGCCGAAGCAGTGCATTGCTTTGTACGAGCAGTTTCTAACTTCCAAGTTCAAATTGCAGATGGAGGCACAATGAAATGTGAATGCCATTGTGAAAATGTCAAACTTCAAATGGGGGATTATCAATTGAAAACCCACATGTTTGCCATACACATGGGGGGTTGTGACATTGTCCTCGGCGCTGACTAGCTCCGCACTCTTGGGCCAATCACAATGGATTTCCAGGAGTTGTATATGAGTTTTAAGCAGAACAACCACACACATACCCTCCGTGGACTCCAGGCGGGAGCCCCCTCTATCATCATCTCGCATAGGATGGAAAAATTGTTAAAAAAGGGCAATCATGGAGTTGTAGCTCAATTTAATGCCATTCAGGTAGTCGAAACCAAGCCACCACCACTTCATCCTGAGATGCAACAGATTTTAAATAACCATCTGCCGGTCTTTGACAAGCCTCAAGGGCTTCCTTCCACCCTCGCGAGGGGAACATGAACATAGCATCACCTTGGTTCCAGGGGCCCAACCCCCAAATGTGCGCCCATACAGATATCTGTTCACCCAAAATAACGAAATAGAAAAAATCATCAAGGAACTTTTGGAAGCAGGGGTCATTCGTCCCAGCATCAGTCCTTATTCATCCCCAGTGGTTATGGTGCTCAAAAAAGATGGGGAGTGGCGGATGTGTCCTGACTTCAGGGCCCTCAATAAGCTGACAGTCAAAGATGAATTTCCCATCCCGGTGGTTGATGATTTGCTGGATGAACTCAATGGGGCTCAATTTTTCACGAAGCTGGATCTTCGCTCAGGTTACCACCAGATCCGCATGAAGGAAGTCGACATACCCAAGACTGCTTTCAGAACTCATGAAGGCCACTATGAATTCATGGTAATGCCATTTGGTCTTTCTAATGCCCACTCTACTTTTCAGAGCCTTATGAACCACATTCTCAAACCATATCTTAGGAAATTTGTCCTTGTCTTCTTCGATGACATCCTCATCTATAGTTGCACTTGGGCCGCACATCTTCAGCATGTAGATCTACTCTT
>APFE031408123.1:0-15023 GCA_000404065.3 Pinus taeda
AATTTTACGTGAGCTCTAAGAGAAGAGGATAGCCAGATTACATGCATCGAAGACGACATACACCAAGTGAAGAAAACCCCAAGCGTTAAAAGCTTTGAGGACAAAGTTTCCGAAGAAAGAGGTTATGTTATGAATATAATTCATAACAACTAGATAAATAAAATAGATATTAATATTAAATAATTAAATATTATTTAGGTTAAATAAGTCATTAATTAAGTGAACAGGCATGTCTAAAAGACATTCTCTTTCACAAAAGGTCACTTGCTAAGGTATAAAAGCAGGGCTTCATTGTAACTTTCAAGTCATCTCATACATTTAATATATATTAATAAATTATTATAATTAAATACCTATGTGTATTTTTATATTAAAGCTTTCAAGCTACCAGTGTTCGTGTTTCAGTTCTACAAGCTATCAATCTTTTTTGATTCAGCATAGTTTTTATGCTACAATCTTATCTTGATATTTTGGATTAACCATTATTTGGTTATATTTTGAGAATTCATCAACCATAGAAATCCTTTCATACCCAACTATTTTTTGCAAAATTTGGTCCATATTGGGTAAAGGATAATTAGCCTTCAACAAAAATTTATTTAGATTCCTAAATCTACGCAAAGCTTGATTTCCCCAATATTTTTCCTCACTAGGACCAAATTAGCTATCCAATTTGAAAATATTAAAGGGATAATGATTTTCACAACCAACGACCTTTTAACCCTCTTTTCAATTAACAGTAACACATTCAAATTGATTCTTCTTAATTTATGCTTGAAGGGATTTTCATTTTCTTTGAGTGGAATGGTGTGTTGAATGACAATCTTATCATAAACTTTTAGATCCTCATACCTCCAGGAAAATACATTTGAAAAATCCTTCAACAAATCTCCATATTGCTACTTATGTTATGTTTTCAAAGTATTAGAAACATTGACCATATTTGGATTATCTTCAGTCCCTAAATTATAATCTTCCATCTCTCCACCACTTAGCAAAATTATGGGTTTGGAAACCACATCATTTAAGTCAAACAACTTTTATAAAGGGACTAACCCCCAAGGTATTATATTATTATTGAGTTGAATTATATCCTGTCCAATAATATCATTTAAGAAGTTTTATACCTCAGTATTTTCTTATGTGGTTTCATCATCATCTTTATCAATCAGGGTATTAATAAACTCATCAGTCCTCTCTAGAAATATTCTGATTTGATGATCATCTTCAAAAACTTGCCAGTGTCTAGTATTGATCGGGATAGAAGGTATATGTCTCACATTAATTTCATATTTTATGTTTGGGTAAATGGGAATTCTAAAGGTGTTGGCAGGAGTGGATAAAGATTTTGCAATTCCAGTTTCTTCCATGGGAATAAGAAAAATTTCATGCTCTAAAAAGAAATTAGAAAACATGCCCCATACCTCATTATGGTAAGCTCTCATTCATGGGTGTCTAGTCTGATATATGTTTTTGACCTGGTTCACAACCAACTCTGAATCTCCATGAATCTGAACTTTCTTCACTTTCTGCTCCCTCAACAGATTCAACCCCATGATTAAAGCTTCATATTCTGTAACATTATTTGTGCAGTCAAAATAGAGCTTGTAAGAATGTAGTTGACTAGTGAGATCTGGTGGGATGATCCAAATTCCTGCCCCAAAACCTTTCACGTAAGTAAAACCATCAAAATGTAAATTCCAAATTCCTTCATCTGAAGCCACCTGAACTTCTTCTTGCTTAAAACTTCCTTCAACCTGTTGTGATACTTCCCCTTCAACACAACATTTATTAAAGAAAATTTGAGATAAAACCTCTGTATCTGCTGCATAAATGGGATGGTTATCTGGCTAATCTCTATTGCTGACCTATAAGCCATCTATACTTCTATATATAATTTTTTTAATTCACCAAACAATGGAATTGATACATAAGTCATATCCATTTGTAGAGTTCCTCCTAGATTTGTTGACCAAGACAGGTACAATAACATACTAAATCTTGGTGGAATATCTACCACCACCACGTCCATCATCACTCTCTTTGCAGGTATTTGTGGCAAGGTTACAAATAAATATTTTATTAGCCCTAAACACTTGAATTTCCTTGAATCAAATGAGAATAAGTCTTTGTAAGGCCTGGTAATCTGAAGTCCCAAGTGGTCCATGACTATTTCACGGATTAAATTGTGTGAAGCTCCAGAATCCAACATGGAATTATGAAGAATTATATCATGAACATTTAAACTAACATAAAATGGAGGTACATCATCATTTATACTAGTTACATGCGGACCAAACATGAACTCAAGAGCATCATCATCCAAATTTCAGAGCATCTTGTGAATTGATCTATATTTGATCATTTTATGAACTTTTAACCATTGAAAAAATGTGTTTCCTATATTGTTCATTTCTCAAAAGTCCAAAAAAATGGATAGGAATTTTCAGTTTACCAATTTCGCTCTCCAAATTGAATGCTGATTGTGCTTCTTTAACTTCTTAGCTTCTTTTGCTTTTTTTGGAACATCCTTTTTAGGCTCCTCTAGTTTTTGAAGTATTTATTTTCTTGATTCATCCTATTGCTCTCCTGTTGTTATTTTTTGTGGTGGAGATCGGATTGGGATAGTTTGGCCTCTAAGATTATACTGCTTATGAGAATTTGCTACTACATTATTGTAACCCTGTTGGTAAACTACTAAATCACATATCTGAAATTTGTCTTTCTCTCATGAGGACTCGATAGAATTATCATGCTCTTCCTTGGTAGCAAACACTTGAAATTCTTTATCATCAAAACAACTAATATGTTGATTTTTTTCTTCAGTGACCTCCTCATCAATAAATCTTTCCGAAAAAGGAGGCCTAACAACATGCTAATCATCAAGACCTTTTTGTTCTCTTGGGTGGCTTTGAGGGCCTTGAGTTCTCCTGAAATTCAAGTTCCACACTTGAGGTTTAGTTTCACTCCTGGGAGGGGTCAACTTGTCAACCATTTTCTCCATTCTTCAACATCACATCAAATTTCACATCCACTGAGGAAGACGATTCCTCTTTGAATATCGTCCTTCTCTCACTCTTCATCTTTTCTTTCTTAACCATCAGATTTGCTTCTACTCGTATGGCATTGTTCTTCATGGTTTCCAAGGTAACAAGATTCCTCTCTCTTAGTTGATAAGCCATCTTAACATCGAAACCATAAGGATAGTGGAAGAAGGAAATACTAGGGGGGGCTTAATATCAACAAGAATAGAATTTTAAATCCCGTTGAACCTTGTTGAAAACTCTTGAACTGCCTCTCCTAGGTTTCTTTTTAGATTTTCGTATTCAGCCAATATTTGCAGGGGGTTATTCTTCACCTCAAACCTAGTGAGGAAGAGTTTTTCAAACTATTGGAAATTAGCGATACTTTTTGTTGGTAAGGATATGAACCGTTTCTTAACCTCTCCTAAGAGGCTTTGTGCAAAGAGTCCTAATTTAACATCCTCATGGTCTACCTCCTCTAGATCGATGAAATCATTCAGTTTTTCTACATGTTGTTGGGCTATGAGAGGTCTTGTTCCATCAAATTGAAACAAACACAGACCATAGTTCAAGGGAAGGTCATGTAATGGTCCTTGAAGATTTACAGGAGCATATTTGGCAGCCATAATTATGCAGAATGAATATGAACTATCACTAGGGATATGAGATGCATATGACAATGGAAATGAAGTTGTTGTTGTGATAGTTGACAAGATGGGAATATGAAATCCCATAGAAACTAGAGAACTAGTTGAAGAAGATAATGATGGAACGAGAAATGTAAAATTTGGTGACTCAGATGTAGCTATCTGAAGTTCATGGACTATTTTTTCCAACTTTTAAAATTGAAACCAAATTTATTGATCTTATGGCAATAAGTCTAATTCTTGATTATTAGAGCTAGAAATAAAATGTTTGAATCTGGTTTGATAAAAAACAATATCTGAAATATTTCTTTCATACTTAGATCTAAATAGAGATTGTTCAAACTTGATATCAAACAATATATCATAAACAAAATCAACTTTTTTAGGTAATGAATACAACCTCTCTAACTAAAATGTATGTGATTTTTCTGGACCTCTTTTTTTAAATTATGCTTTTAGACTTGAAAAAATATGTGGTGGATTTGGATCAAGGTTCTTCCAAGTGTAAACCCCCCTATGAGCTAGAATATCGCCAATAGGTTCACCTTAAATTTCAAAGTGAAGTCACCAGAAAAAACTTGCAGCCAATCCGATATTCAAATCCCTGTTTACTCTCAGAGATCTGACTTAAACAATAAATTCGTTCAAAGAGAATATATCCTTCGTTCCCCAACAAAGGTGCCAAAAAATGGTTATATGTTTTCGACTTAAATATCTTTCTCAAAATTCACCAGTTGCTTTGTTTTCGATATTTATTTCTATCTGCTTCTATCATATCTGAATGAAGAATTGTCTAAGATATATGTTGCTACCTTACCTCTATATTTTGTTCATATAGCCTGTAAGCAATAACTTGTTGTTAAAAAGACTCCATGCTTAATGATTTTTCTTGTCCTTTCAATGTCAATTTTGTATAGTCCAATCAGATCTAGTCAATGTGTTGAGTACATAAGCAGTCAGATTTGACTTAATTATAGACTCAGATCCCCCTTCGAATTGAAAGGGCTAGATTTTAGTTCAAAAGAAATATTAGAGGTTACCTTAGTGTTTTTCCCTAACGTCCAGGGTTTTCTCTGAGTGATTAAAGCACCTATGATACTATTATAAGGAATTTCTCATGCTCCTCCCTAGTATTGTAAGTAGTTTTGTGAATGTCTTCATTTTTTATCCATACTTGATCACACCTTTATCTAAATTCTATCTTGGAGAACATTGTGACTCCCCTAAGTTGATAAAAAAATTCGTTGATTAAGGGAAAGGGATACTTGTTTTTTACAGTTACCTTATTTAGTTCTCGTTAGTCAATTCACAACCTGAGGGTTCTATCTCTCTTTTTCAAAAACAACGACGGTTCTCCCTATGGGGATACACAAACCTAATATATCCTTTATTCAAAATTATTTTAACTTTAGCTTTAGCTTCAAATCTACCAGCTCAGGTGTATTCACCTTATCATTAGAGAATTTTTGAGGTATAAAATAGGCCTCCTAAGGAATATTATTAAATAATAGTGGAAATAATAAAATAAGATCAGATTACATCATCAAATTTTAGAGGGAAAAAAGGAAAAACTATTTTTCAACTCATATTTTCAATTTATCTCCCTACGGTTTTACTCCAATTTTGAGTGGGAGCACTCATTGGATGCAAGAATTTAATTACTCATCCAAGGAGTACCCATGTTGCATACTTTCGAAGTACCCTGCTACAAGAAAAATGAGAAATACATTAAAACATGATTGCAATCACGTTTTTTCATGTATTCTCATTTTTCGTGCAGCAAGGTCAATCAAAAGTATGCAACATGGGTACTCCTTGGATGAGGAATTAAATTATGCATCCAACGAGTGATACCAATTGAAATTTGAGTAAAACCATAGAGAGATAAGTTGAAAATACGAGTTGAAAAATTAGTTTTTTAATTTTTAATTTTTTCAATCTTTTTACTTTTTTGCTCCAAAAATGGTGAATCATCCCCCATGGTTGACATCATCACCTTGAATCCTATTAGTCTTATAAATTTTATTTTGGTTGTACACTTTTGTTTTGCGACCCATTTTAGACCTCAAAATTTCTCTAATGATGGCACTTGATACACTGTCACTATTCCATGCATTATTTCAATTGAAAAATCAATGTATCTCTTACGCGGAAATCCTAATATTTCTTTGTTGTCTTCAACATAGAAATACATCTATTCACTCTTGTTGCATTGGATGATCCCCAATTTTGACTTTGTTGTCTTCAACATAGTTTATAACATTAAAAGAATATAGTTCACATCATTTCTACAACATTTCTCAAGCCACAAGGTTGAAATCTTCCTCATTGATATGACCTTCTACTTTCCTTGCAAGCTCCTTGGTTTTCCTTTTCCATCTTCACACTCTAAAATTTTATTAAAACAATATAATTTTCCTTGTGTGTCCTTAACCAATCCATGCCAATTGAAAGGACGTATGACCCCAGTGATAGCACATTCAAGGTTGCTTGAGTGTGATGTCCATTCATTTGAAATGGGTACTCTTTAATAACCTCATTCACCTTCCTCTTGATTCTTATGACTATATGCACTAAGTAAACCCTAACATGCTTACTTTTTCTATAAAAAAACATGCTTTAACAACTTGTGGAGAAATATGATTGAGATTAAAAGTTCGGTAAATCAAAATTAAAATAGAGTGTTTGGTAATTATACCTTCCATCTCCACCACTTAAGCTTGGTGGTTTTCTCAATGATTTTCTACAATTGCATGAAATTTTGGGTATGATTTTGGCTACATCATTGATAATTGTAGTGTCCTAAACATTATAAACTCTTTTTCTATCTTTATTATTCTAAGGGGAGTCTCATATTAGGTACTCCTCCCTACACCCCCAACATTTTAGTGACCCTTTCTTTGGCTCTTCCACATTTTCCTTTGTTGGCATGTTTGGATTATCCCCCACTTTCGATGGGATTTTTGTTGTTACTCACTTATTTCTAAAACACCAAAATTGACACTTTCTCCAAACTACTTGTAGTGTGATGAATTGCATCCCTTCTTCTTGAACCCATATTTTTCTTTCTTATTCCATGCTTCCTAGGATTCCAACTTGTTTTTTATTATTGGTCATAATAGTATTTTTTCTTCTTGATGGTGTCATCAAATGTTGTTGGTTCATTAAGCTCAATACAAGCTTAAAGCACTAGAGTAGTCCACTGAGAAAGCATTGTATTTTCACTTTCTCATCTTTTATATATGGCACGTATTTTAGTAACTCTATGAATATGTTCATATAGGAATCCCTGGTGGGTTGCCCAAATTTGTGCTCATGAAACTCTCAAATACATTTTAGATAGGTGCTTTTCTCTTAAATATCTCTCAAGTATAATCCATGTCAACTCTTTTTCTAAATTTCCTTGACACTGTTAAGATCTTCCCACCATATATAAATCTTTCCATTCAAGTTGAATCTGGCCACTCTAGCCATCATGTTTTCAGAGAAATTGTGTACCTAAAGTAATTCTTCATGCCCAAAAACTATCCTTTAATTTTTTCATTTTTCCTAACCTCACCATAAAAAGTAGGAAGATTTTCCTTTTTGGATTCCTTAGGCAGGGAACCCTTTGCAACCATTTTATTCTTCTTCTTGTGCAACACTGATTTGGTTGCTATGCTTAATAGTTTAAATGAATTGTTTTATTCCTCACCAGAGGTGTCTTCCAAAATGTTCTCACTGGATGTATACCTCATGGAACTCCTGTGCCTTTTCCTTGAAATGATTCTTCTTGTATTGTTCGTTTCTAGCCCCTATTTCTAACTTTCAGATGTGCTAAGAACCTTCTTTGCTCAATGGTTATTCACATTTCTAATTATTTTTTCATGTTTCCTCCACCTTTGTAAATCTAATATGCTATGTAGTAGCACTATATTTATTTCATTATTCTTCCCTTGGGCTTTCATTATCATTTAATTATCTTCCTTATAGCTATCAAGTTCAACCCTAGAATTTGTCATTGTGCCTACCAAATTAGGTGGGGGGGTCTCAACCAATTTCTCTCATTTGACTCATCCTCTTTACTGTGTGAAGTCTTATTCAAACATATTTCACCATTCTATTGAGCACTCCTTTCTTCTCTTCTAAAATAAATCACTTTATGTGCTAGAACAACATACCGATGTTGGTTTAATAGAATATTTATATTTCATCATATCTAGTTGTCTTTTCCATATGTGCATTAGCCTGTAATTAAACTTTCACTGCAATTGCAAATCACACTTAGAGTTTTGTTAGTATTCTAGTTAGGGATAAATCCCAAAACCAATCTAAATTATAAAGTAACAATTCATTGCAACAAACTTGCTTTTATAAAATAACCTTTATAAATTCATCTTTCTGGTGTATCTCCGGCCCTTTGAGCCTAGTCTTTTAACCACAACTCTGACACCACTTTGTAATACCACCCATGCCCCTCGTGGCCTTTTTAAAGGAACAAGGTGTCTAGACCTGACCTCTAAGGTTACTTCATGGAGACGGGGTTAAAAAAAATCATCTTCCTTCAACCACCTTAAAACTTTTTTTTCCATATGACCATCATCTTAAGTTCTTCCATATGTTTTTAATGATATAAATTTCATCCAAATTTGAGCTCTAACATAAATTTATGCCCATATGAAGATTTATCCTTCTGAGCACCACATTAGCATCCACACCATTTCCATGTGGTAGTCCTTTTTCCCATTGTGTCACCATCGTACAATGGTACACCAACATGTGGTTGACATGTGGAAGTCCATGCCCATGTGTACCACATAGAACATATGTTCAAACTAACATGTCAACCTACCACTTACAATTGAATTTTGGATTTTCCATTAGTTCAATTTATCAAAAAAATTAGATCTTCGCTAATCCAAATTTCCAATATTCCAAATCCATCTGAAATTTTTCAAAATTCCAGATTCATCATAAAAATTTCAAACTTTTAGATTCATATGTATCTCGGAAAATTCTCAACCAACCAGTCAACATCTAGATCTGAGGAAACCTAAAAGTACCCCCTTTTACAGAAAGTTAGATTTCCATATTTTTGCTAAACAAGACATCAAAGCAATGTATTTTCCATGATGGTTGCAACCTAGCCTCCACTTCAACACTACCACACCTCTGATCCTTGTCAACACTCCACCATGTTAGCCTGGGTCAACATGGTTCAAACTCCTGTTCATCTAGATATCCAAGTTTTTTTTGTGTGTGTTCATTAGGATCCATCTAGATCCAAAAAACCCAAGAAGCCCTATTTTACAAAACTCTATATTTTTGGATTCCATGTCATCCTTGCCACGTAGCATTGCATTTACAACCACCTCATCTCCTTTGTACCACCACATCATCATGTCACTTCAACATGTCATGTCATCATCATGTTAGCATCCCACATCACCAAACTTGTACCTCATGCCATATTAGTGTAGAAAATCACCGTGTCACATTAACACGCACCTACCCATAATGTATGTGAGTGCTCACATGGGCTCCATGTAACTTCCACACTACATTCAAATCCAAGTTTTTCATTAATTCATTTTTTTAGAATTTTTCTAAATACTTGAAATTCCACTCCTTAACACACTCTTGTACTAGTCTCCAACACTTGGCAATTCCTACTAGCACTCATATGTTGCACTTAACATATTTTGGATCATACCTTCCACTAGCTCTAGGTTCCATTGCACATAGTTCCACTATTTGAAATTTAAAATTTTCAGAAAAATCCATTTATAACTTTTTTCATATGTCTAGATATTTGAGATATCTATACCTCTAGATATCTAGAACATCCCCACTTCATGCTAGTTGCTTCAACAAACATATTGAATTTTCACCTTCAACATATCTCAATGCTTGATTCCTGCACTTGATAGATTCTGATTCCCATCGACTACACTTGATAGATTCTAGATTTCTGCTCATTTTGGTCCTTTCCACTAGCCCATAGTCATGGCTCTCTTCGAGCCCTATGACCAGGGGTTGGGGCCAAAACTCCAATCCCCAAATTCTTAAAACTTTCCCTAAGTAATCCTTGAAGTTCTAAAACTTCAGCTAAGCTTCCATGCATGTTTCAAGGATTCAAACTGACTCTAATATAGTAGAAAACTTTCCCAAAGACTTTTGAAGGCTTAGAAAATAATGTAACAAACTTAACGAGAACTTTACCGAGTTTTTGTTTTTTTAGAGGTCAAATCAATCACGATTTTCATGTTCATTTTGAAAAGTGGTGATGCAACATCACCCTTTTTTCATTTCAAGGTTAAAATTGCAACACTATCAACCATGGCATTAAAATTCAAATATTAGGATTATGAAAGACATGAAAAACCATGTTAAAATGCAAAAGTGGTGATGCAACATCACCTTTTTTTTTAGGATTAAATATTTTTCAGACATAGCATTAAAGACGAAATATGATGACTACAAAAAACATGAAAAAGCATGTTGAAATTTAAACATTTTTCAACCATGTCATCAAAGACAAAATATCATGACTACGAAAAACCCTAAAAATCAACACTTAAGATTTGTCTACATTTTTTGTTTTTTTCTAATTTTCTAAATGCTTGTTTTTTAAATGTTTTTCAAATTTGTGTAATTTTTGTTTTATTTTATTTTATTTTATGTTTAAGTTAACCTTAACCATGAGTAATATCAAAAATAAAAAACATAAAGTTGGTTATAAATATAAAAGTTATAAATTTAAAAGTGACATTATATCATTTTTGTTTAATTATTAATTATTTTTGTAATAATTTACATTAAAAACAAAAAAACACCCAAAGTGTGAAAACTGAGAGATCCAAGGTTCAAATCTTCCGGTTGTGATTGAATTTACGAAGAGAAGGACATGTCGTAGACTCCTAGAGCTTTACTACGTAACTACTAGGTTCCTTTGATACACACACACACACACACAAAAACCACCCTTTTATTCCTAAAAGACATTGAAAACACTCTATAATATGTGTGTGTGTGTGTTTTAACGGATGAAAAAAATACAAAATCCAAAAAATTAAAGAAAAAAAAGTTGCCTTTATAAATCAAAAAATACCCAAAAAAATTTCAAATTTAAAATAATAACAAAAAACTAAAAACTAATAAAACACTTAGTAAATAAATAATTTAAACGAATAATAAAAAAATTAAAAATCATCAAAATTATTTAAAATTATTTAAAAAAAAAAAATATATTTCAAACTTCGAAAGTTATACCCCCTATCAGGGTGGCTATGGAGGGGACACTAGAGATTTGGGGATGATCTCACCACCTCTTTGTCTCCCATTGCATTTAAGGGGGGCTGTGTGGCGTGGCCAGCGATCGATCATTTCCAAATTCAATAATATGGCAAGTGTTTGTGTGTTTCACAGTTCCGTTTGGAGAGATTTTACTCTCTGGCCTTTATGGTATGCTCTAGTGACATCCCTGTCATAGGTGAGATTATTCTCATGGTTTACTAGCAACAATGTAAACTTTGAAATGAGAACTGTAACTAAAAATGAGAACCCTAGCCAAAAAACCCCAAAAAAACATGAAAAACAACCCGAAAATGAAAAATATTGATGTTGGAATAACAATTTGTTAGTAAATTTTGAACATTTTTTAAAAATGATAGTATAAACCAATAAAAACCAATTTTTTGTTAAAAAAACACCTTACAAATAAAAAGTGTTGATGCTGGAACAACATCTTTTTTTCGAGGTTAATTTTCAACATTTTCTAGCAATAATGTTAAGGATAAAATATCATGACTCATAAACACCTTAAAATTCCAACGATTTTTAGGCATGACATTAAAGATAAAATATCAAGTCTCTGAAAAGCCTTAAAATTCCACAATTTTCATCCATAGTGTTAAAGATAAAATATTTATAATTGTTTTCAATCATAACATTAAAGATAAAATATCATGACTCAAAAAACTTTAAAATTTGATAATTTGATAACCATGGAATTAAAACCAAAGATCATGACAATAGAAAACCTTAAGTTTTCAACCATGACATTATGAAAAAAAATAATGACTAAAAACACTTTAAAAATGATCACTTGAAAGAAAGAGTCATTATACCAAGAGTAATTTATCTTTTAAATGTTAAAAGTATAACAATTTTAAAATGTAAGCCAAAGGCAACTTGACACATTGCAATAAAAATTTAAAACTCAACCATCAAATTGACACGCAGTGTAGGTGAACTCGGTCAATTGTAATGAAAACTTAAAGACCAACTATGAAATTGAGACATTGCGGGGGCAAACTCTATCCATTATAAATAAAACTTTAAAATCAACTACCAAATTGGCACTTGAGTTGCTAGTCGAGGATCGACACAAACCTTGCAAAAAAAAAAAGCAAAATAATAAATAAATGAAAATGAAAAATAAAAATAAAAAATCAATTATTAAAACATTGAAAAAAATAAAACACAAAAAATTCAAAAATAATAACAAGTAAATAAAAATGTATATTTCTTTTTTTTTTCTGTATAAAGACTATTCTATTAAAAGATAAAAGGAAAAAGTATTTACAAAGAGGTTTGAACCTCTGAGGGGACTGTAGCCTGCCCTCTACCAAAAAGACTGTTGCAAGTAGCACACTGCCTTCCTTTTACAAAAATGGGAATCATAGAAGTGAGAAATATGGTAAGCTTGAGAGACCCAAAACTAAACTGAGGTATGTGAGATCGAAGCTTCAGAGGAAGCTGATTATTTACAAAAATGTTGTCCTTTACAATCGCCATTACAAAAAGATTAGAAACCAAAATTATGTCCTGGAGACTGTAGTAATGCATGCTGATATGAAAGGAAGCCATGCACAATGGGAACTTCACACAAATACCAGAAATCAGAAGATAACTTGTTGTCATGACGCTGGAGCCAGGAGTGATTAAACCTGCGGAGGAGAGCCTGTCACGTTCTCGTTTGCCTGGGTGGGGGAGCTAACCCAGGTTACTATCGCATTGTCTTCAGCTTCCATCATACTCACACCTGGAGGAAGAACAAGATTCAGAACACTTCCAGAGAGGCGCTCAGGCTCACAAGCAGTAATTTTCTCTTGAGGTGAAGCTGGCTGGGGTGAATGTCTTCCTGATGGCCCTCCTCGTGCAGCACGGCAGAGTCATTGAGGACGACTCCAGCCAATTCACCCTGAAAATCACTTGAATTTTGAGATTGAGACGGTGCCCTGGAGGTTTCATCCGAGCTTGTAAGCTCATCTTCCTCCTCCGAGAAGATAACAGTTATAGTGGCAAAGATGAGAGGCTTATTGAGTCTACTTCTGAACTTGAACCGGGTCGTTTGAAATGAGCTGTTCAGGGTGGGTCTAGAATGGTCAGAGGGCGGAGAGGATGGAGAGGCAGAGGCTAACGGAGTTATGCGTTGAGGGGCAGAGCCACCACGACCCCGAGAACCTCCACGAGAGCCTGAATTACTACCATGCCCGGGGATGCCGCGACGTCGGGCCATTACAGAATGAATTAGCAGCTTGAATGAGCAGGGAGACTGAAGGTGGGAGTAAAGCGGCCAGACATAGGCTAATTGAACCCAATTCAAGGACCATACCTCTGTACAGTAGACCCCAATGCAAAGCTCGCAATAGCTGGAATAGACCAAAAGAAAAAACCAGGCACAGACAGAATAAACCCAATGCACAAACCAGACACTTACAGAAAAGACCAAATCGATACACCCTACACAGACGGGAAAGACGAATTTAGTATACCGGACGCAGGCGGAGAAGACCAACTCAGTACACTGGACACCGGCGGAGAAAATATGAACCATATACCAGAAGGAGGTAGAATGAGACCGGTTATGAAGCCAGGTGGGCTTCCAACTTCCCTGAGCAGCGCAGGGGCGCTGAGAGCATAACCAACAGAGGAGAACCAAAATGCCAATACCTGAAGAACTTGGAGCAAAAGAACCTTGATTAAGGCGCGCCATAATAAAATCCCTTACCTGCAGACCTCGAGCCCAATGATCCATAAATGCCTGTAGATCACATACCACGAACTGCCCTGGCCAGCTCAGTAGAATGACAGCTGCCCAAGTCGCAAGCAATGCCATTAACACGTTATTAATGCCCCAAACATGACCCAAAAAAAAAAACAAAAATTTAAACATTGAGGAAAATAAAAAATAAAACATTAAAAAGAACCACACAATTCTTTTAAAAAATTATACATGTAAATAAAAATATATACTAAAAAAAAAAAAAAAACGATTAAAAAAAATTCAAAGAGAAAAAATAATAATAATAATAATAAGCAAATAGTCTATGAAGAAAAAAATAAAAATAAAAATAATTGAAATGAAATGAGATTTTAAGGTCCACAAGACTAAAAATAGTCTATGAAACCATTAGTTCCCTGTTTTTTGCTTTTTGCAATTCAATCATTTTCCGATTCAAATTGATGATGAGCTGACCCAACCTTCCAACAATCCCCTAGCTAAAAAGACAATGTCAAGAAACTGATGCCAACATGTTCTCATAACTTTCTCTGGTGTCTTTGAATGCATCACATTCCAAAATGAAATGTTTTTTTGATTCCAAAGCCCCTGACGTGCAAAATGTACACAACCGTTCTTCCCAAGTTTCTTTAGGCCTTTTCCATTGTCATGTTTCACAGTGAAGTTGATGTGAGTTGGTCCTTAACTTAGCAATAAGAACCTTTTCCCTCCACGAAATGCTAGCTCCAATGAACTCTTTTTGTTGTAGATCACACAGGGTTGAATTCATCAATGTAATATTTCTTCTTTCTACCCAACTCTTTTCCCCATACCTTTTTACGAAACTTCTCCATAACAAAACCCTTTAGCTCCTTGCTATTTGTGGGACAGGCATTGAGGTAGATATTCCATTTTTGCATCCATGTGTAGTTTTGTTTCATCCATGTCTTCTTTCTTTCTTTCACTCATGCCTTCATTGAATATAACATTAGGCCATCTACCTACTCTCATTTGCTCAATTCTCTTTAGATATCTTATGACCCACACCATAGCAATTGCTTCAATGGGAGTTGCTTCTATTTCACTTAACATTATCTCATAAGGTATTGAACTTTTTATTTTGAACTTGCTCATGATCAAGCATTTTTGAATTTTCTCAATTTGTTTCCATTTTGAGACGGGAGTGTTGCTAGCCCACAATTCACACCCATATAGCATCACTGGACAAACTAGGAGTCCAAAAAGCACTTTAATCGTTTTCCAATCCCATAACTCTACCTCTCTACATCTGTTTTGAAGAGCATATAATGCTTTCCACCCTCCTAAAATTCTCTTCTTTCTGCAGTCCTCCCAATTGAATTTGTTGTT
>APFE031408123.1:16318-36389 GCA_000404065.3 Pinus taeda
ATAAGTTTGTTATTGTATTCATTGATGATATATTGGTATATTCTAAGAATGAGGAAGAGCATTTTTGAATTGAGGCTTCTGTGATCCATAATAGTTATAAGTAGAGCTTCGGCATAAATCACATATAGAGAGACCTTTGTCGACGCGTTTCGAACCAACAAGTGTGGTTCATCGTCAGGACAAGTTGAAGAAACAGATCTAGCTGTGCGAGTTAAATAGACTGAGCAGAGACTCCAACGGCTAAAACGACCAACGGTTAATTTTGACCTCAGGACCCAGGTCAAATTCTTATTTAATTATTTCAATATTATTAAATTTTTAATATTATTATTATCCTATAATTCATGGAATAAAGTTACATCAGGTGAAAATATAAAGATTAACTAAATTACTTTAATGGTTAGTTAAAATTTTTTTTTTTTTTTTTTTTTTTTTTTTTTTTTTTTTTTTTTTTTATAATTAATTAATGATATAAATATATATTATATTATGTATATTAAAGTTATCATATTAGTTATTAAAGAGAAAAGTAGGATTAAAAATAATAGATAAATACTTTCTGTGGTTAGGCTTAAAAGATAATTTACTTATTATTTATAATTAATGTTTATATATATATATATATATATTAAGAATATAATAATAGGTTGTAATGACGAGACTCATTCTAATGGTTAGCTTAAAAAGTAATTTCTTAATAATCACAATTATATATATTTTAATTGAAATCGTAAAGTTAGGGTTAAAACAAAATAATTAAATAGTTAGTTAGACAAGGTAATTTATTTATTTCAATTTCCCGGATGCGGGTGATTAACTATCCAAAGGACAATCAGGCGGCGCATCATATGGGCATCTGTCAGCTCACATACGCCATGAGTCAGATCGCTTGGGAAGGGAGATGGGCCTGCAAAACTTCTTTAATGAGGCCTTTATTGTGTTCACCCGTCGTCTCGCGCGCCGCGTCATGCCGCTCCTTAAACGCTCATAGCATACCAGCTTCAATGCATTCCGCTGTCGAGTTTTTACTTCCAATTCTGTGCGTTTCTCTGAATCCTTCTGCAGGGGTTCACAGAACTGTTAATGTGCAGATTTTGTATGGTTATTGGGAGGTTTTGTTGTTACCCAGCCCAGAGCAAGCAAAAATGCAACGTGAAAGAGTCAGGTTACTGAGCAGAAGAGGGGGCTCTGGTGGTCGAGCAGTCTTGCAACGTTCCTCCGACACTCCGGAACCTGAAAGGCATTGTCCTCCGGCAACGAGGAGTGGCAGAGGAAGGGGTCGTGGTAGATCTGGAGCTGCAGTATGTGAACATGCTGCTCACCATACTGCGTGGTATCGTTTCCCTTGCTCGCTCGATAATGCTACTTTTGTTATTTCCGTCTCTATTGAAAAGCTTGAAGGCAACAGTAATTTGGGAGCGGCCCAAGCTGAAGCACCTGCTGAACAGAGAATTGTAAATCCGGAGGAACATTTACGCCCAGTCGAGGAGAATGCTTCGTCGCCGGTTCTGGCAAACCCCGCTGGCCCAGGTGTGTCCGTGCATGGCGATCCCTCCGGCTCGGTGGCCCCTCATTCGGACTCAGAGGACTCTCTTCGGTACGGGTGTCTGGTTGTTGGGGAGCCCTATACTACAGATGATGACTAGCCTAGCTTAATTATGTTTTTGTTGCTATGATTTTGGCTCAGGATCCTGCATGTCAGTGCGTCGTTACTACATATATCAGTTGTTTCATGTTTCTGTCCATGTTCAAAACTGTAATGTGTCGGAGAACTGTACTGATCTTATGTGTTTTTTGTAAACTGCCATCAACAAGCTGAACTCTCAAGGCCACGACCTTGCTGTAATTTTTTTGTATCAATACTAGAAGTAGTCACCATTTGAAAAAAAAAAAAAAAAAAAAAAAATCATTTTAATTTAATTATGTATTAATAAGTAATTTATTTACTCAATTAAATTATTTATAAATATAGATTATCATATATTAATAATAAATAAAGATATTATTATATATAATATTGTAGTCAAATGTAATTTTAGATTTTCTTACTAAATATTATTATTTTTATTTATCATATTAAATTATAGAATAAGTTAATTAGATTATATATAAACTTTATTGGTTAGTTTATTAGAAATTAATTTATTAATTTATTTTAAATTATTTATTAACAAATATATATAAACACTAATATACAGACAGTCACATAATTTATAATTATACTATATTCTTGATTTTAAGTTTTAGGCCTTGATTAAACGATAAAAGTTAGGATCAATGATATTATTAAAAAAATAAAAATATAGATTCTTAAATGAGAAATGAGCTGATAATAATAAATAAGATTAAATGTAATTTAATAAATATTAAATTAAAATTAATGTCATAAACTATATATATATAATTATATATATATATAATATACACCAGTTACGAATATACATAGTAATATCCATAAAAAAGGAGAAAGACCGAAAAATTCGGAAGAAGGCTCCAGGGGAACCTTAAAAGCGAGACAGATGAAAGGGGGTAGCGGGGGGAAGAGAAGAAGGATTATGACGAAAGGGCAGGGATCCAACATCTACTGATCTTCCAGCCATCATCCCTATTGAGATTGTTAGGCCTTCTTTCGATCTCAATAGCTTCCCGGAATTTACGATGATGGAACTGAGCAACTTTAGCCACCACCTTGGCTTCCTCAATACACTCCTGATGCTTGGTCTTTTCCACATGTTCTGCTAACGCTGAAGACTTGGTTCTCCCGTGTCTTGGGTAAACTGCATGTTCTTTGATCCTTTGATGGATGGAGCGCCCTGTTTCCCCGATGTAGGGGGCCCCACAAGAACAAGGGATCAAGTAGACACCCCTCATGTCCTTGGGGTTAACGGGATCTTTAATCGACCGGAGGAAATTACGAATGGTGTCGAGGGGTCTAAATGAAGAGGGAATATCATACCTCTTAAGGATCCGAGCAATCTTGTCCGTGGTTCCTTGGACATAGGAAGATGGACACCTAGCCGACGCTCCTTTGGATTTCTCTTAATACCAGCATTTTTAGAGGCTTTAAGGAAGGCCTTTTGACCTAGGCGTCTGCTATATCCATTCTTCACAAAGACATCAAGGAGATGGGATCTTTCCTTATCCAAGCTCTTATTATCAGAAATCCTCAGGGCACGAGTAGCAAAATCTTCAACTTGTCCTGACGATGAACCACACTTGTTAGTTCGAAATGCGTCGACAAAGGTCTCTCTATATGTGATTTATGTCGAAGCTCTACTTATAACTATTATGGATCATAGAAGCCTCAATTCAAATATATAAAAAATCATAACCTTAAAATATTAATGTTATTAAGTTTTTAAATCTTACAAAAAAAATTTGAATTTTTATTATAAAAAAATATTTCAAAGAAAAACAAAAAACCATTTTAGGATGAAAAAAAAAAGAAATAAAACAACTTGAAAATGGTGAAATAATCAACATTTTAAAAAAGTGTGCATACTTCATAAAGAAAATTTAAAGTGTCAAAAATATGCCTTAAAAAAATGTCAATGCTTTTCAAAATCCGCATCAAAATCACCAACATTTAACAAAATATATTTCTACACTTAATATATTAGAAATTTTGAAGTGTCAAAAAGAAATCCCCTAAAAGAAGGGGTAAGTGTAAAAAATATGCTCAAAAAAAAAAATTGTATTCTGAATCAACACTTTTCAAAATCGGATGATTTTTAACTACCTCAAAAAAAACGAGTACCTGGTACAATTTTCATTTCAAAGTTTACATTGTCTAGAATTGTTGAGTCTATGTATGGAGAAATATTCGTAAATACACCGGCTACATATTTTCCTCTTCCTGAAACAAGATTGCTTGCCCTAGGCAATGGAACTGAGGTGATTATTTCCTGCATGCATCTCATCCTAGTTCATGTATACAAAGCAACTTGGTGTTCATGGGGAGATTTGAATTATGGATTAGTGATTGACTCTGGCCATGCTAAAGGGATTTTGCATTGGATTGTGTGGATTTCTATGAAGCTGGTGGATACTACTACACAAGTCGTCATCGTCTCTATAGCATAGGTGCAATTGACAACTTGGACATCATGGGCACATCATGGGTTGCTACCTTCAGGGTATTGTTTGTAACTCCTAGCTTTGTTCATATTTTTTTTGGTTCTATATTAATTTGTTGTAGTTTAGTATGTTTCATTGTGTCTCTTCGTGGTTGGCATTGTGACCTACTTTGTGTTGGCCTATAGACTAAGAGTGACCATGAACGAGTGTCTTTATTTGTTTCCTTGTTTCTCTATACCATTATCTTGTGCTAGCTTAGACTGACATGTTCGTTCAACAACCTTCATCTTAGTCCTCTTTACAATACTCTTAGTCTCTTTACTTTCTCTTTTACATTATTGGGCCCTAGATTTTGTGTCTAGTTCTATTCTTATCAGTGCATTATGCTTCAGAAATGCATGCACATTCATTGGGGGGATGGTGGACATGGCCCCCAGGGAAGACCACAATCCTAAGCCCAAGTGCAGGAGGCTACGACAACCTTTCATTTAGCTACCCCTCCCAAAATCCATGAATAGATTCTTAAGCTCGAGACCCTCACCACCAATGACCATTAATATTTCTCAGATTCTAAAATCTTGGAGGAGGCAGCTCAATGGTTTTCTCACCTTAGTCATACTAGGGGAAGATGGAGCCATTAACTTAACTCCATCACCCTTCATTGGTAAATGAAAACCATTTTGGGAAGGGTCTTGAAAGAGACACATGAGGACCAAAATAACATAATTTTTGCCTTGAATGAAATCAAGTGGGTCTGGAATTATCAACATTCGTGCCTAACAATCTTGGATGCACAACCCCATTGTGAACTAGTACCTAGGATTCAGCGCCAATGACTTCATTAGAATCATAATCTTATAATGGCTTGCAATAATGTTTATTAGTTTATATGCAATTCAGTAGATGGTAGGCATGTTTGTAACCAACAAATGGTGTTATTTTGGCTATACTTGTTCCTTCGTAAGCAGTCAATATGTCTAATTTCCCTCATGGCATATTGAGATCGCTTGTGATGAACTCTAGAAAAACAATGTTTTCAGGCAAATGTATTTTGAAATTTTGAGGTAATATAAATTTAACCAAAAAAAAAGTTATAGATAAAAAAAAAAAAAAAAATTTAATTAAAAAGAAAAAGAAAAAATAAACATTTACAGGTTGTGGCCCATGATGTCTCCAATTGCTTTTTTCGTCTTCTAACCTATTAACCTAGACTTCTAATTCATACAACTTGATTTCCAAGCATACTTTTCAGGAAAACTATTTGAATGAAGAACATTTGAAGTATGAACATCAATGTTTTGCCTTACAATTGAGTCTAACTTAGCCTTGTATTCATTCATCATGTCGTGATATTATATTTCTTTAGCTTGGAAATCAAGAAGTTGATCCATTTTTCTTGCTACAATGTTTCTATATGGGATATCTTTGATATCAGTTTCTATATGGGATATCTTTGTTGTGATATCCTTATGTAGTTCTTGTATCTATTGAGTTGGTTCATCTCTTTCTTTATAAGATGTAATTAAATTAGAAAATTCAAAATATGTATATTTATAAGTATATTTCAAATTGTTAATTTCCTTCTCTTCGAAATCCAACAATATCGTTGTATTGTTATCATATTTTTGGCAGCTAGAAATAGCCATCATTTGATTTTCTATCTCTTTGATAATATTAGCTTTGGTTTCCACAACTACTTTGTCAATCTTTAACTAATTGTCTAGCCTGATAAAAACCACTTATAATTAATTTACATTTGTTGTGGATTGAATTAACCTTTTACCTAACATTTATCCATTTATCCCATTTACCTGTGTCGTTCAACCATATCACCTGCGTTGATTTGGTTCTAGTTTATTTTAACATAAATAGTTCTCAAGCATAAAGAAATCTATATGTTTATATGGTATACCTTGTGCATAGATAGATGAATTCCTGTTGGTGCTAAACATGGACGGAGCTACCCAACCTATTTATAAAAGCTACTCAACCCATTTATAATACAGAATAAAGAATTGCATTTAGGAGGTTACTCTACCATTACTATCAATAGTGCATTACCGTGACTTTCCTATTACCGTGAATAGTGAGTGTAGGGCTGACGTGATCCCATTACCAGACTTTCCCATGACTGTGAATAGTGCCATTACTCTGATGTTAATAGGGTAGGGCTTACTTCCAACCTGACTTCAAACAAGCATCCCATGGGTGCATAGTGTAGGTGGGTTAATAGTTGGGTGAATATGTTTCTGATTTCATATTATATCATTGATTTTTGGAACATAACATATCATGCGTAGTGGGGTGATATTGTAGGGAACAAGCATCCAATGGCAAATCTTAGCCCCTGATTTAACTTCTAGTTTCATCATTATCAAATTGAATGTGTTTTTGTCAAAATCTATAGATGACAAAAACCCAAGTCCTAAAATCTCCTCTGGACTAGGCATTTTGATAGGACTAGCTAATTTATTTTGCTTAAGGGTCATCATAGTCTCCTTATCGGTAACAATGATTTGTTCATTTGTCCTTTGTGGGGCGCTTAGTTACAATACTAGGTGATGAACACAATTGAGCCTTCAGGTTTATTGGGATTGATTTTTTCAATATGCTACTACCCTGGTCTAATAGTCCATCGTTTGTTTCTTCCACAAGATCTCCTTCTTCAATATTAGTTTTCATCCTCTTTTTTATTGTCTTGTCTTTTGTAGCAGTTTTCATTTTTCTGAAGGCTTTGGAAGCCTATTTCCAATAAAATACATTCTTACCATTGTTTTATCCATTTGATCAGTAGTACTTCATACAGGGCTTATGATTGAGTTGTTCTCTAATTATGCCATTATTATGTCAATCTCAATTTGTTGAGCTTGTTTTGTTCCTAGCCTTCGGTTTCATGTACTTTCCTACCCAAAAGAACCTTCTATCCAGGAATCATGATTTTCTTGGATTTCCATTGTAAGGTCAAAAAATGTTGATAACTAGAAATCCCAACCTTCTTTCTTTGTTAAGAAAATATATGAGAAGGATTACATTTCAAGTGAATTTTTTTTACAATTTAAAAGATAAAATGTTTTTTTTTCTAAAACATCATAAGAAATTTTTATTTTAATAAAAAGTGATAATACTTCATAAGGTAGAGAAAGCATTGCTTTCTTTCTCTTTGACATAAAATGTGTTTCATCTACTGTGTGTCTTTGTCTAGTGTTATGGACACAACAAACCCCTTAATTTTCAAAAATTATGGGGCCTTCCATTTGACTTGGTTAATGTCATTTTTACCTTGTTTTCCTTTGCTCCAAGTGTTTTCGACTTGTTTAGGTTTTTGTTACATATTTACTTCATTCCTTTCATTTCACTGCTAGATTTCCAATGCCAAAATTTTCACTCAATTTCGATTTACAGTTGAAAACTATGATTGGTTGAAATTTGGTCATTTTCACTGCCTGGGCTTAAATCATGTAAATATGTGCTTTACTTTTTATTTAATTTTTATAATATGTAGATATTAATATTTTAGTAATTAACTATACTAAATATAGTTTAATTTAATTAATTTTATTTTTCTTTGGTTGTAATTGATTATTAAATATTATAAATATAATATTGTAAATTTATTTAATAATATATTTTTAAAGAGAGCCGAACCCAAAACCACCAGGCTTAAGCCGTGTCTAAAACATAATACAAAACACAAACATATTGTAACATATTGTAACATATATATATTGTATATCATAAAACATTATATATTATAATGTGAATTATAAATAAAATCAAGTATTACAAGACATATGTCATATAACATATCGGGGTATTGATATGCTCCAGATGGTTGGGGCTGGAATCTCTTCACATCTTCGGTGATGCTAAAGGCATTGTTGATTGGGTTAACAAGAAATCCCAGTTCAATCCACATATTCTATCAAATTGGATGCGTCGTATTTGAAATCTGATGAGTTATTTCCAATCTATATCCTTGAGACACATTTATAGGTAGCAAAACCTTGTGGCGATCTCCTCTCCAAGAGAGGCATTAGTAAAGCACCTAGAAAATATTTTTTTCGCAACATATGTGCATGATTTGTTGCCTAATGTGGGGAGCATTAACTTCTCTTGATTTGCTACATAGTTCATCAAATCACAAAAGAGGTAGAGATGTTAGCCTAAAGGATAAATCTTATGGGCCTTTATATTCTAGGATAGTAATGAAGTATTTGATTTGGAACTAATTTTTTTGTTCATTTTGAAGTTAGGCTGTACTTTGTATGTGACATTAAAGTTAAGATTAAGAAGCGAAACATGAATCAAAATAGAGTAGATATGGAAATTACAAGATGTGTTATAATAATCATTTAGAGGATATCAATTAAGTTCCACTATATCTAAAAAAAAAATAAGAAGACCGAACTATGTATTTTGTACTCTCTTTTTTTAATGAAAAGAAAGCGTTATTTTCTTCAAAAAATATGTATCATATATAAATATAGCTTACTAGCTTAGTCTTAGTTATAAGAAAATAACAATTCTATAATGCGGAATAAACACTAAAAAGAGTCGGAAAACTTTAATACCCAATAAATCATACCTCCGACCATTGATGCTACTCACACTCCGATACCAGACTTTCTGCGACGCTTGAGACAGTGCACTCCCCTTTTTTTTTTAAAAAGATTCAAGAAATCTCAGAACTGTTGGAGCCAAAAGCTCTCTCGAGAACAAAATGCTGAAAAGAAACTCTAGCCCTCAGGGATTCAATTCACCAAAGCGTAGAACAAAGCTTCCTGTGAACAGTTTCTCCCTTTGAAAAACGTATACAAAGTATGGCATCAAAGCAACTGTTTCAATTGCTTTAAAGACATGGTATTTGCTTCCGTAGCACCAAAGATAACGATTTTTTCACCGGATTTTGCGCCTGAAGACGGTGAAATGGATTTTGATCGATGGAGAATTGAATGAAGAATTTCAATAACATCTCTTGCTTTCACACTTCCAGGGATGACATGAAAAGACAGCTGGCAAATACTTTTGTAATTACACCATTTTCGAGCCACTACGTGAAAGATCATTAACCATGTGGCACTTCCAAGATCTGCTTGTTAGCAAAAATAACGATTATTCTAATTAACAATCGAATTTCAACAATGCTAAATCTGAACTTAATGTGGAATTAGAACTTAAAGAAATCATAAAAACGTAAAGAATCGTAAAAAATGGAATAAACTTTTATGCCCAAAATGAATTACCTCCCGCCATTGATGATAAACTTGTAATACCAGTAATAATTTTGGATTATGTGAGCCTCCACCAGCAGATGAGTTTGCACCCGTTGTTCGTTGGATCAAAACCCTTTACGCAGAACAAAGCCTTGTGGGAACAGAGTCTCCCTGCGCTCAAAATAGAAATAATAGAAGGGAAATTTGTTGCTGCATGAAATAACTATTCCGGTCATGCGTTGGACAGACTCTACAAAGTCCAAATCTCATCCAAGTTCATGGCTTTCTTACTGTCGCTCGTGTGAGCCTTTTGAACTTGCCGCAAACAGGAAATCAAGTGCATATTCAGCAGAGACTTCAGGGAAACATCGTAGAACTGTTATGAAGAGATAAATGCCCAAACAGAGAGCGCTCCTATTCATCAAGCTATGAAACGTAATGGAGATAGGAAAAATTACTACAGAAAATCTACAGGCACTTCCAGGCTCTGCTCTCTCAACTTGATGGTGTAAAACTGAAGGGGATTGAGATGCAAGCTTGGGGACCAAACAGAAAAATATATAGCCAAGATTCCATCAAGCTTCTATTGGCTATGTGTCAGGTGTTCCACAGATCATGGTAGAGAACTCCAAATGGAGTAATGGACCACTTCAGAAGCTCCCAACAAGAAATTAATTAACTGCAGTTTGTTTCCAGAAAGTAAGGAAATGGCTGCAGTTTACTTCCATAATTGTAGGGAGCAATTGGGAAAATTTTAATGGAGCTTAACATTCTCCCACTTGGTCCATACTTCCAAACTTAATGTCTCATCTTAAAACCCATTGATAATCTATATTAAGTAATAGATACATGAATCATGGCGATAAGTCCTCTAATGACGAGTATTATCTTCCATGTATTACTATGTATTTATTCTTATTATAATTTATGTGGCAACAATTTCTTAATGAATAAACCTTATGTTTATTCCTGGTCCTACACAAATAAGTTTTCTCAAATAAATTAAGGTGCACATAAATATGAGAAAAACATCACAATAGTTAAGAATTTCATTAAAATAACATTGTCCATACAATGAGAAACTACATAATGGAACCAAGTCCCATATTCATTACATGATCCTTGAATTTAAATGGTGGCATGCCCTTAGTTAAAGGATTAGTGATCATCAACTCAGTGCTAACGTGCTCAATGACCACTTTCTTTTCTTTAACACGTTCCCTTATAGCTAAATACTTAATGTCTATGTGTTTATTTCGACTCCCACTTTTGTTGGTTTTAGCCATAAAAACAGCAGCTGAATTATCACAATATATTCTCAATGGCTTAGAAATAGAATCCATAATTCTAAGCCCAGAAATGAAACTCTTAAGCCATACACCATGTAAAGTAGCCTAAAAACAGGAGACGAACTCGGCTTCCATAGTGGAAGTGGCAATCAAGGTCTGCTTGGCACTCCTCCATGATACAGCTCCACCAGTCATCATAAAAATGTATCCTGATGTTGATTTGCGTGAATCAACACATCCAACAAAGTCAGAATCTAAGTAGCCAATTACTTCCAAGTTGTATTTCCGTCTATACATAAGCATGTAGCCTTTGGTTCTTTGAAGGTACCTCATTACTTTCTTTGCAGCTCTCTAGTGGTTTAAACCTGGATCACTCTGATATCGTCCCAACATTCCCACAACAAATGCAATGTCAGGTCTTGTGCAGACTTGAGCATCCATTAGGCTTCCGACAGCAGAAGCATATGGAATGTTCTTCATTTGTTCCCTTTCAAAGTCATTCTTCAGGCATTGGTTCAAATTGAACCTATCACCCTTCACAATGGGAGCTACACTTGGTGAACGATCCTTCATCCGAAATCTCTCTAAAATTTTATTAATATAGGTTTCCTGAGACAGACCTAAGATGCCTCGAAATCTGTCTCTATGGATCTTAATGCCAATGACATAAGATGCCTCACCCATATCCTTCATATCAAAATTTTTAGAGAGGAATTGTTTCACCTCATGTAGCAAACCCTTATCATTGGTTGCTAGCAAAATGCGATCCACATATAAAACAAGAAAACAAATTTTACTCCCACTAACGTTTAGGTATATACATTGATCCATAATGTTTTCTACAAAACCGAAAGAAGGAATTACATTATGGAATTTCAAATACCATTGGCGGGATGCTTGTTTTAAACCATATAATGACTTCTTGAGCTTGCAAACCAATTGCACACCATCACTAGAGGGGAATCCTTCAGGTTGTTTCATGTAAACCTCCTCCTCCAGATCTCCATTAAGAAAAGCCGTTTTCACATCCATTTCTTGCAACTCCAAGTCAAAATGGGCTACTAATGCCATAATGATGCACAAGGAATCTTTCTTAGATACAGGAGAAAAAGTCTTCGTGTAGTCGATTCATTCTTCCTAAGTGAATCCCTTAGCAACAAGTCTTGCCTTGTATCTCTCAATGTTGCCCAATGAGTCTTTCTTTGTCTTAAAGACCCATTTACATCCAATGGCTTTTGCACCATTAGGCAACTCAACGAGATCCCAGACTTCGTTACTCTTTATGGAATTCATCTCTTCCATTATGGCATCGTACCATAATTCTGATTCTTTGCAACTCATGGATTGTGAAAAGGACTCGGGATCATTTTCAGCTCCAATGTTGTAGTCAGATTCTTGCAGATACACAACATAATCATCAGGAATTGCTGATCTCCTTGGTCTAGTAGATCTTCTTAATGTTGTGCCATCATCTTCTTGAGAAGTATGTGGTTCAACTTGTTGTTCAAAAGTTCTTGGCAACTCTTGAACTACCTGATCTACTGGAATGTCATCAGCAGCTTGTGGAACTTCAACAATTGGTTGTTCAACACCAGTTTGTACTTGAGGGGTGCTGTGAACAATGACCAATCTATCACTTGAGGTGGAAGGTTGAAACTCTGAATGATCTTTCTCAGAAACAATGTTCTTGGTTTGCTCGCTCCCACTGATCAAGTCATTTTCAAGAAACTTTGCATTTCTTGATTCCACAATCCTAGTGTTGTGAGATGGACAATAAAATCTGTAACCTTTAGACCTTTCAGCATATCCAATGAAATGCCCACTAATGGTCCTTGGGTCCAGCTTCTTCTCTTGTGGATTATAAATTCTCACTTCAAACGGGCATCCCCAAATGCGCATATGTCGCAAACTCGGTTTCCAACATTTCCATAATTCAAATGGCATTTTAGGAACAGCTTTGTTTAGAAGTCGGTTTAATATATACACTGCCATCTTAAGTGCTTCAGTCCACAAGGATTTAGGAAGATTGGAGCTACTAAGCATACTCTGCACCATGTCCAATAATGTTCGGTTTCTTCTTTCTGCTACACCATTCTGGTCGGGTGAACCAGGCATGGTGTATTGGGCAACAATCCCATGCTCTTGAAGAAATTTAGCAAAATTGCCGCCAGGCGCTTGTCCATATTCCCTGTGTATGCTAACCATAATTATTCCCTCACCTCTATCTGATCTCACATCCTTTAATTTGCTTGCCGCATTGTTTCTCTAACTTCAGCCTTTAAGATCTTAAAGGCACTAATGCTTCGCGTCTTTTATGAAGCATGTAGAGAATACAATATCGGGTGAGTAATCGCATCTATAAAAGAGATGAAGTAATCTCTGACCATTGTGGAATCCCATGTCGGAACTACATATATAGTATGTTATGATCTCTAATATGTCTGAACTCCTATTGGCACCTTTCTTTGACTTGTTGGTCTGCTTCCCTTTATGCAGTCCACACAAGTCCTCAAAATCAGTAAATCCAGAGTAATAGTACCCTCATTTACGCAATCTTTTTTAAATTCTTCTATGGAGAAATTACCTAGTCTCCGGTGCCATAATTTAGAGGAATCTTCATTAATAACACATCTTTTAGTGCCAGTGTGAACATGCATTGAATCATAAGTGACATTGTTTTATAAATTAATGCAGTAAAGACCATTAAACAAAATACCATTCCCAACATAATCAGATTTATAAAATAGACTGAAATATTTTTCTGAAAAGTTAATGGAATATCCAAAAGGTACAAGCCTTGAGACTGAAATCAAGTTTCTAGAAAAACTTGGAACATAAAAGGTCTTTTCTAATTCTAAAACAAAGCCACTACTTAAAGTTAAACAACATGTTCCTATAGCTTCCACATGCAAGCCCATCTTGTTTCCTGATAAGATGCTTTGCTCACTTCCCACCGGCTTCCTTAGGTTTTGAAAACCGTGCAAGGAATTCGAAATGTGAATTGTTGATCCAGAATCAATCCACCATGTGTTAATATTGACATTAACCATATTAGATTCATAACAAACAAACGAGATAAATTACCTTTGTCCGCAAGCCATTTCTGAAATTTGGCACATTCATTCTTCATGTGTCCCTTCTTTTTACAGAAGAAACACTTGGAATCCTTCTTGATATCGGCTTGGGGAGGTACTTTACCTTTCCGATTAGCTTGAGATTTTCCCTGTCCACGCGTTGCCAACATCGCACTTTCTCCCAATTCCATCACCAGTCTCTCTTCCTCTTGAACACACATAGTCATGAGTTCATTAATTGACCATTTATCCTTGTGTGTGTTGTATGAGATTTTGAAAGGTCCGTATTGGTGCGAAAGGGTGTTCAAGATGTAGTGTACTAGGAAAGACTCTGATATTTCAACCTCGAGTTTCTTCAATTGAGCCACAATGTCCCTCATCTGCATGATGTGCTCGCGGACACCTTTCACATTGGTGAGCCTTAGGGATGAGAACTTCACGATTAGGGTGCTTGCTAGTGCCTTGTCTGAAGTGACGAATTGATCATCAATGGCCTTTAGCAAGTCTCAAACATTTTCATGCTGATCAACAGAACCATGAATACCAACTAAAATTTTAGTCTTAATGAACATCATGCTGAGACGATTAGATCGCTCTCATCGTTCATAAAGCGTGATGCCCGCTGCAGTGTTGGTATTAGTGAGTGTCGGTGGTTCATCTTTCCTAATAGCATAGTCTATGTCCATCCACCCCAAATGAAGGAGAACCCTCTCCTTCCAAACCTTATAGTTATCTTCCTTAAGTTCAGGGATATCACAACGAATTTCAGATAAATTTGCAGGTTGTACAACTGCATAAGATTAAAGATCACATGCTTAAGTTAAAAAATTGAGGCCTAAATAAAACTTCATGTTTTACCAATGTAAATCATGCTCAAAATTGAATCTAATGACATAAAAATTGCCTCTGGGCCAAATTTCTAATTCAAGCAGATTCAATTATTCAATTATTTATAGTTTTGAACTTTATGATAAAACTATTAATTCATAACTCCTATTAATTACATAAATATAATAAAAATTCATGTGGGATAAAATTTATTATATTTAGTCTAATTAATTACAAATTAATGTCTAAATAATCTTTATGTGATCTAACCAATCATAATATATAATTTTATTTAATTAGAAATATTGTGGCTATTCTCTAATTAATTAAAATTATATGGATCACTAGACATTATTTCTTACATAAATTGCATAAACAAAAACTATACACAGTGCTTCACATTTCATGCTAAGTGAAATGGCGAAAAACATATGAAGCAATTTAAAAATATGAAAAGCGGAAACAATTACGGCACTAACTAAACACTTAAAAATTTACTTATAAAATTATAAACAAATCTTAACCAGAGTAAAAATAATGTTTCGTGAAAGGAGTAAGTCAAAATGACACTTTAAACAAACTCCATATCACTGTTTCTCGTAAAAACTGCCATAAATGTCAGCATTACCGTAAATGACAGTAATAATTCCTCACAAGATAAATAAAATTAAAATTAAAATTAAAGCACTACTTTATGCAAATTAAATAGAGCATAGTTATAAATTTATACACATCAAGACAAAGATAAATTAAGGCTCTGATACCAAATGTTAACAAAAATAACGATTATTCTAATTAACAATCGAATTTCAACAATGCTAATTTGAACTTAATGCGGAATTAGAACTTAAAGAAATCATAAAAACGTAAAGAATCATAAAATCTGGAATAAACTTTTATGCCCAAAATAAATTACCTCATGATAAACTTGTAATACCAGTAATAATTTTGGATTATGTGAGCCTCCACCTGCAGAGGAGTTTGCACCCGTTGTTCGCTGGATCAAAACCCTTTACGCAGAACAAAGCCTTGTGGAGAACTCCCTGCACTCAAAATAGAAATAACGAAAGGGAAATTTGTTGCTGCATGAAATAGCTATTCCGGTCACGCTTTGGACAGACTCTACAAAGTCCAAATCTCATCCAAGTTCACGGCTTTCTTACTGCCGCTCGTGTGAGCCTTTTGAACTTGCCGCAAACATGAAATCAAGTGCATATTCAGCAGAGACTTCGGGGAAACATCATAGAACTGTTATGAGGAGATAAATACCCAAACAGAGAGCGTTCTTGTTCATCAAGCTATGAAACGTAATGGAGACAGGAAAAATTACTACAGAAAATCTGGTGGCACTTCCACGCTCTGCTCTTTCAACTTGATGGTGTAAAATTAAAGGGGATTGAAATGCAAGCTTGGGGACCAAACAGAAAAATATATAGTCAAGCTTCCATGAAGCTTCTGTTGGCCAGGTGTTCCACAGAGCATCGTAGATAACTCCAGGTAGAGTAATGGACCACTTCAGAAGCTCTCAACAAGAAATTAATTAACTGCAGTTGGTTTCCAGAAATTAAGGAAATGACTACACTTTACTTCCATAATTGTACGGCGCAGTGGTGAAAAATTTAATGGAGCTTAACACTGCTCACTCTAATTTGATGGTGTAATTCTGAAGGGGATTGAATAGTGAGCTAGGGGACCAAACAAAAGTATTTATAGCCAAGTTTCCATCAAGCTTTAATTGGCTATGTGTCAAGTCTTCCACACAACATGGTAGAGAACTCTGGTAGGAGCAATGTTGTTATAGCCAAGCTTCCATCAAGCTTTAATTGGCTATGTGTCAGTGTTCCACACAACATGGTAGAGAACTGCGGTAAGAGCAATAGACAACAGAAGATGGTTTCAACAGAAGATGGTTTCAGTAAATATTGGAATTGACGGTAGAGAATCAGTTGGGTTCTGAATTATCGATGGCGGTTATGGACCAAACAGCGGTTATGGGAGCTAACATTACTTGGTTCCTTATGTACATTGATGGCTTTTATGCTCGGAGTACTTTTGAATTTTGATGACTTACCACCTTTGTCTACCTTGCATGGGTAGGTTTCATCTTTCAATAGATTAAGCTTTGGCGTTTTTACTGGTTTTCTCGGTTTTTTAATTGGTTGTTTCCATTTGGGACTCTGTTTCCTTCTCTGTTTTTGTGGTCATTGTGAATTTTTTGGTTCATGGATGGTATCAGAAAGAAGCAAATGTAAATATTTTCGTTTATCAATAGAAAAAAAGCTCACCATACCATAAAAACTAATTTTATGCTTTATATGTTATAAAATCAACGCGCATCATAAAATTAAAAGAAAAATCGATGAGGAATGGGCAGGAAGTGGGCTCGATCCACACCGTGTTTTACACCAAACGATGAACGAACAACAATCAACGGATGAGGAAAACTTGCAAAAAAAAAAAAAAATTATGCCAGTTTTAAACAACCAAATCTCATAAAATCGGGTATGAGTCGTTACATTACTCGAATTTATTATTTACTTAATTCCATATTTTCTGATCAATTAGTTATTTTGCACATCCCGGGTGGCCAATCAAGTCATCATAGATATGTTTCAACCAGAGAAAACAAGATCACCAAGTGCACTCATAAAATCCTGAAAAATGAGCATAAATTGCAGTGAGAAGGTTTACATTAAAGATTGAATTACCTAAGATCACGATCGTTGCAACAAAGTTTTTTTGGCAGCCAACACAGGGAGGAAGGATGAGTCTAGAATTTTATTTGAATCCTATATGCAATTAAAATTAGCTTAGTTTGCAATGTTAGCGCTGTAACACGAGGTCTGGGTAGTAATAATATTATTTAATATTATTGTTAAATTATAAGAATAAAGGTTACCTTAAAAAAACTAGTTGTTTTTAGTTTGATTTTTTGGAAGTTTTTCTGGTGAGTTTTTTTTTTGTCTAATTTCTTAAAATCCAGCAGGAATTTATCAAAATCACAAGTTTGAGGGGTAATGCCTGCACAATCCAAGCGTTCAAAGATTTTTCAGGGTATTGAATCCATATATACAGTTAAAAAACCAGTTTAAATAACAAAAATCAAGATTTCACCTCAATTTTTTCCATCAAATTCTAATACCAGAAAATCCAAAAAATCACACTAAAAACAACTCAAAAAAAGAAAAACCCAACGATCTATAATTATCCTAACTATCCTGATCATTTTTTGATATTTTTTAACGTGGGGTTGAAGGCGAGGTTTGAGTTGTGGACTGGCCAACAGAACTTATGGTTTTAAGTCAAGGTATAACATGGATAAAATTTGCTATAGACTACCAAAAAGACAGAGGATGAAGGATTAACGTTTTAGTTGAAGAAATCCCTAGTTTAGCTTATTAACTTCCCAAATAAACCTTTCGTGGAAGAAATCCTCATTTTAGCTTATTAACTTCCCAAATAAACCTTCGCGGCAGATTGGAAGAGCGTTGGAAAATCCGTTAAATTCTCATGGAGTGATCATAAAAAAAACTTCACTTTTCTCCAGCATTGCCTATACAAGATCTTAATCTTAACTTTAAGTTTATTTTCATTTTTGTTTGGATTTTAGTTTTATTCCAATGGTTTTGACTTTAGTTTATTTTAATTTTTACTTTAGATTGTTTAAAAAAAAAGATTCAGAGAAATTTCCACAATATTCATTTTTATATTTTCAAAAAGGAATAATAATCTGAATATAATGTTCTTGAGAGAAAGAAAGAAAAAATAACGGAGAAAAGGTGAAAGTCAATCTAACGAATTAAGAGATATAAAGAACAAAATTTTATAAAAATTAGAACAAAGAAATAAGATAAAATAAATAAGAATAAAAATAAATAAGAAGAAAGATGAAAAGAAAGAAAGAAAGTCTATAAAAAAACTAAAGAATAAAGGAAGGATGAACAAGAAGGAAAAAGAAATAAAAGAAAGAAAATAATAATAATGAAAAACAAAAGACAAAGAATTAAAATAAAATAAATTATAAAAATAGGAAAATAATAAAAGGAAGAAAATATAATAAAAGAAGAGATTTGTAATAATTTAACATAGTTTTATTTAAATTACTTGTATATTATTGAGAAATTTTTGGGATGAAATTGTTTGGAAGATATTTAATCTTGTCTAATGTTTAGGATGGACACTCCACTCGCTCCACCCAAAACATTAGACAAGATTAAAAATCCTCCACAGTGTCATTCTAAATTTTCTCAATAATACAAAAGTAATTTGAGAAGAGTTTTAGGTTAAAATCACATCACAATTCATTTGTCGAAGTTTTTGGAACCAGTCAGTGTGATTCATCATCATTGACTTTTATTTATATTTTAATAGAAATCGTTACATATTTATATTTATTAAATTAAATTAATTAAGTCAAAGTACTGAACATCTAGTTAGGTTTCTAGTTATTAAAATATTTTAATTATTTTCTTTTTTAATATTATAATAAATATAATATATTTCTTTATCTAGTTTTTGAAGATATTAAATAATACAAAAGTTATTAGTTAGTTCTTTAGATTATAAAGAAAATAAATAAACTAACTAATTAAATTAACCTTAATTTTGAAATCCATTTCCCAATTATAAATCTTAATTTTTTATTTAATTATTTTAGTTTTATTTATTATATTTTTAAATTTTTTATTTAATAATATTTTTTTAGGTTTTACTTAGATTTTTAAAGTTTTAGTTTAAATATTTGTTTTAATTTATTTTTTTATTCCTAAGCTTTAATAAAATTTTATATTTTCACTCGTTTAGTTTAATTAATTATATTAGTAAACTTTAGTCCTTAAAGTATTTTTTAATTTTAATTTAATTAAGATTAGATTGTTATTTATTTTTTTACGTTTTCTTTATTGTTGTATATTTAGTTTCATGAATCTTTTCAAAAAAAATTGGGGTTGATATTTTATGATTTGAATGGCATTTGGAAAATAGAAAATTGCAAGTTAAAGATTAAGAAAAATGGAGGATTTGAAGCCTAAGTTAAGAAGAAAGAAAGCAAACTCAAGGGACTATAAAAAAAACATGAATACAAAGAGAAAAGGGGTTCTAGATCTAGAAACTATAGGGGAAATTATACACAGAGAGAAAGAGATTGTAAATTGCACTATCATAATAGAGAGATTCCTCTTCTATAGAATAAGGAGAGTTTTGAGTTTCTGAAAAGAGGAGGTTGTGCACTTTTGTAAAACCAATTATTGAAGAAATTCAATATCTCTAAGGATTGTACACAGCATTTTTGGAACTAATAATAAGTTTACTTTTCATTGCATTATTGTATGAATTTGCAATTTTACTGTTAAATTCTGTGTTAATAAAATTCCGATTTATTTTGAGTCCATTTCCATTTCTCCTTTTTCTCAATCTATTGTATTCCTGTTCAAATATAGTAGTTGGATGATTTGCTCTCTTTATTTATCTTGATGCCATGGTCTGGTTCTTCAACTTGTCCTGACGATGAACCACACTTGCTAGTTCCAAACTTGTTGACAAATGAATTGTGATGTGACTTTTGCCGAAAACTCTTCTAAAAAAACTTGAT
>APFE031408131.1:0-13302 GCA_000404065.3 Pinus taeda
ACTACATGGCAAAATGCAGCAAGAACAAACCTATTTTGGGAAACAATATAGGATCATTCTGAAATCATGTTTTTTTTTACATATCTCTTGAAATATAGTTTTGGAATTCATTTTGAAGTTCTCAATTTATATCACAAATAAGAATGTGATCAAAATCAAAACTAGGTCTCAAGTGAAATGTTGAGGATAGAGTTAGTACATCCTATATTTGAAGTGTCTAATGGAAACATTTTTATCTGAAATTCATAGGGAAGATAACCCTTGGAATCTAGTTTCCAAATCAATTTGAATCACTTCAATCAGGTATCATATAAAAAAAGTTATTCTTGAAATACTAACTGCTTGTCGAAAAATCTGCAAGGTGACAATTCTAGGTCTTGACTGTTCATTGGCATATTTGAAATACCAAATCATATTATTTTAAAAACTTGTTTATATGAGAGATATATATTCAAATCTAGTTTAAGACACAATTTGAATCATCCCATTTGGAGGTGAAATGAAAACGTTATGCCACATTTATTGACTGCATGTCTTCAAAACAATATAGTAAAACTCTGCATCCTAGGTCTGTTCATCACCAATTTAGTAATATCAAACCTAAGAATTTTTAAAACCTGTTTCTACTGGAAATAAAAAAATGAATCTACTTTATTGTCCAATTGGAATTACATTGATCTGATCTTTATCGAAGAAGTTACACTTCAAATAGTGACTATTGGTCTAGTTAAAAATTAACAAGAAGCTCTATCAAGCATGGCACTCCTTATAATTTTTACCATATCATTTTAAACCATTTTGAAAACCTGTTTATACCGGAGGTAGCCATATGAATTCAATTCAACTTGGCTTTGGAATCACTCTAATTGGATATAAAACAAATATTTTGTAAACAAAATACCGCTAGGAGGTCTAGGCTGGCCACCATTCCTCAAGGGGTAAATAAATGCAATTTGTTTGTATATAATCTTTGGACTTGTTTTCTAAGCAATGCTTGTAATGATTTACATGTTTATTGGAAGAAGAGAGACTGTACACCTCTCTTCCTCCATCATCTAATGTTGTATTGCAGGCAAGTGCTATGTTTTTGCAGGTCATAGGAAGAATGAAGGAGTGAACTCCATGGATGAAGTAATTTTCAAAAGTCAAATTCATATTCCAGAATATGAATACAAAGGTTCAAGTCAAAGCAAAGTGAAAATTCACCTGATGTTGAGTTCATTCAATGGAACTCAAACTCTTGAATCTTGCTCTTAGATGTTGACCAACAACACCAACAAACCCTACAACATGATCGAGATCAAGGCAAAAAGACATGAAGATAATCATCAAAAGAAGCAGTCAAGTTCAGTACCATGTCAAGTCACATCAATCTCCAAATTAGCCTTTCATATTGAATTCATATTGTTCATGATTTGATCCATCATCCATACTGTATGTTAAGCTCCACGACCATGCATGTTGAAGTCCAGATTTACTACTATATCATGACTTTGATATAACCTATTTTCATAAGCTTTTCATACTTCCCTACTCCATTACACCCCACCTCCATCTAGAAAATAAAAAAATATATAGAAAAAGATAAAAAACAATAATAAAGGAGTTTGGTTGTGAAAATCCACGAAAGTGGCACAATACAAACTCGAATTCATATTGGAAAACCAACCAACTTGGCCAATATGAATTCTCTATTTTGTTTTACCATTTCTTCAGTTTAAGTTTGCAGGAATCATCCTCCAGAATAAACAAGACTTGAGGACAAGTGTTCCCATCAGCAAGGGAGAAGGTTCACAAAAAGATACTTATTTATGCAACTGAATTGATGATGGAACTTGTATTGTTGGCAGTTGGGACCTGAAATATTTTTGAAATCAATTGCAGAGGGACCTGAAATGTTAGCAAAAACATGTATATATTGCATAAAAATGTACATGACAAAAGGGACCTGAGTTATCATGAATCAATTGCAAAGGGACCTAAACGACATCAACAAGCAATGGACCAGAATCAATGAAGAACGTAGAACAAGAAGCATAAATAAGCTCTATGTTTCTATCTACCTACGATATTCGATCAAGACAACTTCATCCAATATTGTTAAAGAACAACAATATTCATCCAATACTACAGGGAAGTACACGAATAGTAAGTGCACAATTTTTCTCTTGTAAATTAAATTTTTTGTAGAAATTTTTAGACTTTGTTAAAATTGAGTTAATACCTGAATGCATATTTTATACATTTTCCTCATCCTATACCCAATATCTTAGACCTAATCCTATATTATATTCATTCCATAACCCTAACATTCCATAACCTTAAAAACATTCTACATTTACCTATGTGCATCCTACATTCCCTTCATATATTCCATATTCATAACCCTAACCCAAGTATTTTTCCATAAAGCAAAAGGGATCAAAGTGAGGATTTAAAAAGTTGAACCCGCACAAACAAAGCAAGCATCAGTCCTATGGAAACAATTTTAAACATGACCTAAAAATGGTCATTTTAGAATTATGAGAAATATTTCAAAAAGGAAATACATGTGCATACACAACTTTAGATTATGAGCAATATGAGAAATATTTCAAATACATGTGCAAAGGAAATAAGAAATGCAATATTTCAAAAGGAAATACATGCACATTTTTGAAAGGAAGTGAGAAAGGTAATACAACATCATATGTGCATTTTGAATGAAAATAAAACAAAGACATGTCCATTTTGAAATGTATTAAACACAATATTCTTGCGCATAACCAAAATGGCAAACAAGGAAATGATTTCATATAATTATTAAAATAGGCTTGCAACAATATGATTTCATAGTATGGCGTAATACTATTGGCAATGTGGTATTACGATGGTGTAAGCTCGTTATGGTAAGCCAGTGGTAATGCATTGAAATACGATGTTATATATGATAGTCAACGGATAAGTCACGGTAGCGTGAGTTGGTATGCAGAAGGACGACCACGGTATGGATTGAACGATAGCTTCAAATGAATCAAGCATAAGGTAAGGCAAATAGATGGAGGTATAATAAGTCAACCATCATAAAATCATAATAAAACTAAACGCAAATGCATAAATGATAAACTATAGAGTGTCGGCTGCACGGTTCAAATCATTATAAATGATGGTATATACACGGCATAATGGCCAAAACAGTGAAATGGTCAAAACGTTTTGAAACAAGCAGAGAAATAAACCCTGAACGTTCAACAAAGAAGAGATCTGCCATTATTGAAGCACAGAACAGTAAATTTCTTTGCCATCACAGTTGTTTGAGGCTCAGGAAAGATGGTAGATGCGTAGTTGAGAGAAGCAAAACTTTTTGACAGCACAGAAAGGATGCAACCATGGCAGCTTTAGGTATGCAGAATAGAAAATGACTTGGAAAGGTAAAAAAAAAGTCAAACTACATTTAAAAACTCTGTAATGTTATTAAAATGAAAACCCAGCTCAGTGATTGAGCCTTTCACCGCATGAAAAAAGCCGGAGCCATAAAAAAAACGCAGAGAGAAATGCAAAGCTAAGCAAGGCAGCGTATAAATAAGGCAATTATACATAAGATTTAACGTTGAGTTGAATCCCATGGATTGCGCAGGAGAATAAGGTAAGACCGGAAGTTTAATAAATGCAACAAAGGTTCATGAGGAAATCTCGAGATTTTTTTAAATATCGTCGGGATATGAAAGCACACAACTCCTGTTTGTCATCCATTTGTGCCACCAGTTAGCACGTTAAAATGTTATGAAACGCAGGAAAGGAATCACGGCATTTCATCAGGTAAATTGATTCAATCCTTCATGAAATCACCAAGTTTGTTAATAAAACAGAGTGTTGAATAGATCGTGAGTTTAAATGCACAGGCAGTGGACTTAGTTGCACAATCAATAAACTATGGTATAGCTGGAGATAAATGTTTTCTGCATCTTCCACGAAGAGTTTGTTAATAAATATTGGTTGCATGAACTCAGGACTTTGAGTAGGATAAGCACATAGCCTATGTGATCCAAAACAAAACTCACGCTACATTGTTGCTGAGCAAATTCGGTGACTCAACTATGAAATGCTTGAGTGCTGGAGTTAAATTGTTGGTAAAAAATAAGTCGTAAATTCCCAGAGCAGAGATGGAAAGTTGAGTTTGCATAGGTAATAAAACGAAATCCGTTTGATTTTTTTTTAATAATATCCAAAGTATGAAATTTGCATTTAAGTAACTGGAAGTGTAAAATCTCAGTCGACTATGTAATATACCTTGAGTTGGCAAGTGTTGGTGGTAGTCATAGTTTCAATTGCATAGTGGCATAAAAGATTTGTGTTCAAGCTCCAGCTCCAGGTGGATGATAACCAACACAAAACTCCAACCACATTAATTCAGTTCGAATTGCATGATGACGGTTGCAAAACACACAGGAAATTAATTTCTTCCCTAAATCTGATTTTCTGAAGAGGCAGGTTAACTGCACAGTGGGTTTGCTTGCACAAATAATGCACGGTGATATAGCTTCAGATTAATGAATGAGTTGTTAGCTGTAAGGTGGAGAAAATCAAAATAAATCATGACTGAAAGATCTCGGTTCTCCACAAAACAGAGTGTTTATTATGGTTGATTGTGTGTTGAAATAATGAATGAGAAAGTTTTGAAAGCATGTAGTTGTAAAAACGCATAGTCACCAAGCCTAAAAGCTACACCTGTACATATGGTATGATAAAAAAACCGAGTTTCAGTTGCATGAAAGAATTGGTCAATAAAAATAGAGTTTGGGTTATGGGTTTATATTTGCCAGCGCACAGCCAAATTTACATTTATTGTCAAACGTTGATTAAATAAAACAATGCAAGGGCTTATATGAACCATTGAACAGTGAGTGGAAGAGTTTCTTTATGGTGTCTATATAACTGAAACAACGTTGAAAACTAAAGGGTTTTGGTTATATACAGTGCTGAAGATTAGACTTACATGAAGGTTTATACAGAGAACAGTGAATGAAAATTATTCTAATGGAATCCTGGTTTAGAGAGCATAAGCAAGAGGTAAGCAGGATATTGAAGAAGCATTTGAAGAGAGAACTTGATTTCAAATTTGATGATCATGGAATTTTAACCAGTTCCGGAAATGCATTTCAATTTTTGAAAGGCCACTATTTTTTGTTGCTTTTTTTGAGCAAAAGAAAATGAAATTTGAAAAACAAAAACATGGGTTTTCTTCAGAACGAGCCTAATTAGACTCCATGAAAACAATTTTCTCAAATTAATTTCTATTTGAGATATTTTTATGGTTCTTTTGACCCATATTTTGTAGATTGCATGGGTAAACCAGCGGCTAAATTGAAAGTGAATGCCTAGGCATAAAAAATTGCTTCTTTTAATGAGATGTAAGGGCAACTGGATATTGGATGCTTTGAGTAAAATTTTTGATTTGAGAGGGACATGAATCCTGTGTCGGAATGTATTGCAAAATTCGAGTTTTATTTGTCGTCTGACGCTGCTCATCCAAAATGATATATTGGTAAAGAAAGTCATCTGCAAGAAAAGAGAAGAAGTACATGAAAGCATAGATATCCTTTTACAGGTATCTCAAGAAAAAGATTCATCTTCAAGGGATAGAGCCATCGGTAGAACAGCAAGGGAGGTCAGCATACAGAGGCAGAAGATCAATGAGACAAAGACAAGCATGAGGACATGCTTAAAGATCAGCAAGGGGGAGATGTTGGCCCTCAGTTCTGGTCTATTTTTTCTTAGGGAAACCTACTTAATCCTTATATTTTCCATCCATTTTCCATCACATCCATCTCATTTTGATGTATTTTATGCATATTCAGGTGTTTAACTTTAATTTTGCAATTTCTAGAAGTTCTTATGAAAATTGAGTTTCAAGTGTAATTTTGGACTGAATCAGAAATTCTCGTAATAGCTATGTGGATGACATGTTTGCAGGACACTTTGGCTCGAGTTTTATGCATGAATGGACAGCTTGGGAACTAGGACTAAGCTAACTCCACTTGGTTCAGCCAGAACAAGCTTTATTAGGCCCGGTCAAGGCTGGTGAAACATGACTAGTCACCAGAAAATCCCTAGGAAATAGGGCAGTTTTGAGCTTTTATGGGATTGACCATATTTCTTGGGATGAATTGGATGAGTTTGACTTAGATAGGTGGATATGAGTAGATATTAGTGTTAGAGATAATATAGATCAATTTGTTTCATTAAACCTCTATTTAAAGCCAAGACTTTGATGGCTTTGTAATGAAATTTATATGTAACTTTTATGTTGAGACACTTTGGAGTTGGAAGCTAATTTGAAAACACAACCAATAATTTGTGCACGAGCAATAACTTCCTATTCAGTGATGACTCCTCCCTTTACCACATCTTCTGTAATAGAAGTTAACAATGACTTAATAAACCATTCAGCCAACAGCTGATCAGGAACATATGTTTTTACCATTCTACGACGATGTCGCCACTCATGAATATGATCGGATATGTGAGTGGCTGTCGTTTGTTTGAAATTGGTAAGTAGCTCAATTCTTGTTTTTTACCTTATGGGTATCTAAAAATGGGTTAAAAAGGTTGTGGCTAGGGTACTGAAGTTATCAAACGAAGCTCTAGGCAATTCGATATACCATTTTGTTGTCGGACCAGTTAACGTTTGCTGAAAAAGGTGAAGCCTGATTGAATCATCGTTGAGAGTGTTTGATGAACACCATAGATGAAAGGTCATCATATTTTTGAACGGATCTTCACCTGAATTTCCATTAAATTTAGGAATATCTGATGGAATTTTATGAGGAATCGGCGGCCACCAAGGGTCATAAGCAATTGGATCATTCGTCAGCTGGTTTAGATCTGGTAATTCTAGAGTTGCTACAAAGGGAAACTGTTGATTCAAGTTAGTCGAAGCATACCCAGGATAAGATGGAATCACCTAAGCAGTGGGTCTTTGTATACCAGCATAATGTATTTGATGTTGGTAACTTTGATAAGGTTGATGGGCATAACCATTATAGTATGGTTGTTGATAATCGCTTTGGAAATGCGGTTGCCCATTACTTACAAAGACTTGTTGCTCAGGTCCCTGATATGATTGCTGGAATTGTGGTTGTTGATATTGAACCAGCCATGGCTGTTGGACCATTTGTTGTTGTCCAATACTGGATGATTGACCAATATGAGGAGTCATAGTACCTGTTTGAGCCTGAGTCACTCCAGATAAGGAGGCACTAACCTGAGGCTGTGATTGAATTGTTGAGACAAGAGGCTGTTGTATTGCAACCTGAGAAAATTGGGGTTGACATACAACAGGTAGTGCTTGTACTTGCGATGCAGTCACCATAGCAGGTATAGTGGGAATGTTTGACATAGGGTGGACTAGTTGAATTGAATATACAACCCTTGGTTGTTGAGGCAGTATTGGTACCCAACCGCTGGATGTAATTCCAGTTTGACCTAAACTTTTTTGTAAACTCCCATATGGTTGTTCTCCAGGAGGGAACAATGAAAAGGCATATTGCCCCCCATATGGTGGCAATCCAGTACTTAAAGGGTAGATTGGCCTTTGAAGACACATTGGATCAATTTGTTGAGTTTCAACATTAGAAATACCAAATGAGAATCTGGATGAAGAAATAGGAACTGACCATGTCGTCGAAACAGTCCCTAATTGGACTCCGGCTTGTTATTGATAACTTGCCGGGACAAATGGTACACCAACGAACATTGTTGGAGTAGCAGCAGGAGGTTCTATTGCTGCTGCATCAGATGACACATTCCTAGATGTCGACAGTTGTTCAAACATATTTAGTCTATCCAAAAGATTTCCTAGCGATTCTACAGGAACTTGCGATGAAGGGAGATTAATTTCTAAGACCAACGAGGGAATAGTGGCGTTATTCTGATTAAAATAAATTTTAGACACTTTGACACAACTTGTTTTTTAAATTTTTAAGAGTCGAGAAAAAACAAAGGATGACTCTAGTCACCTTCGATTTTTAATGAGCCTGAAGTGACAATTGCTCAGATGGACCTTTTCTTTTAAGGAGTCTGAAAAGGAATGGTAGAGACTTCTCTGGAAATCTAGGCAGAGGGGATTACCAAACTAATCGCAAAACTGCAAATACTTTTTACGGTACGATAGTCAATCTTCCCGAATGCTGTGTTCAGTGCATTGCGATCAATAGGGTAGCAGGCACGACTTCCTAAGGATAAAAGATATAGCCTATTGTGGTCTCCCAATATATACTCGACGGTACGTGGGAGCACAAGTCCGTACTGGCACTTGTCGTCTCAGAGTGGAGGAATCACCCAACCAACAATGAAACCAATAGTACCGGTTTTGATGCCGGAATACGTCTCTAGCCTAGACTTCTAGATGTGTGCGTTAGGTTCCAAAGCGTTTTTTAGATTCATTTAATTTTTTTATAGTTGATCTTGTTTAAATTTCCTTTAAGTTCACGCGTTGATGTGTAACAATTCCTTAAATGCAGTCAAGATGATAAACAATTGTTTAATCTTCTTTTGGCAATGAAAATCCTAGCTACTAAGGAAAGAAAATTGAGAGTCTTTCAACAAAGAGCACATAGCACACACTAAATGCACTGTCCTAAATCAAACCAAGCAGTCTAAATGCAAATGCACATGCAGGTATTTGTTTTCAGCGTTCTTAATGTATAAATGACGATAAGAAAGCTAAGTGCAAATCTGAATTATTTTCAAAGCGACAATACTTAACAAATTTCTTTTCAAAATGACGTGAAGATAAGGGCGACACTTTGCGATTTCGAAATGAAAACTATTTTTCGACACTTTAAAAACTACTAATTCAAATCATATACAAGAGTAACAGTACAATCAACTATCAAGAACAATGGGATTCTCTTTTATAATTGAAAATGACACTTACGACACTTTCAGATTAAGAAACGACAGTTCGACTACGCTACTTCTTTGCAAAAGAGAACTGAAAATGGCACACAATACATAAAAACACTTACAGTTCTTTGCACAATAGAGGCATAATGATGGAAGAGAAGGGGGTTTTCAAAGAGATATACTGACCACAGATAGCAAAACTCCTGAATAGAACTGAAAATAGTGAAGGAAAAACCAAAGTCTGAAGGTAAAGTTAACCTTCCTTGACCATCTCATTTGTCACATAGGGAAACTAGTATGCAGCACACCTACTCCACACGGGAAGTGCGATGCATACAGAATGCCTTGAAGGGAGGGTGCAATGGTACCAGTGTGAGACTTTTAACCAGTTTTTTCTCACAATTTGCAATTCAGTTCAGGGATTTAGGCCAAGTAAGTGTTGTTCAGTAAAAGTAAATCACGGGGGTTGATCTAAGGAGGTTACTAGAGCCACCACTTAGGGCAATTAGAAAGTTTGTAGATCGATTGTTTAATTCATAAACAAAACCTGGAGATAGAATGAAGCAGCATTGTTCTACTTTTCATTTGTATAACAAATGCAGTTCAAAGGTTAGCTGGCTTGACTTCAGGCTCCATCTGTAAGTTTATAAAACAAACAAAGATAGACTAACAAACAATCTATTCGCTCCCCAGTGGAGTAGTCATTTTGTTACCGAGAATAGTGTCCACTCGGAGCTGCTATTCCCACTAAGACTGGTAGCTATCTTAGAAACAAACAAGTAAAGTCTACTTTCGCTTTCCTTTATGAAAATAGATAAGAGTGGAACAAAGGACACCAACCTTAGTCTTGCGCTTGGTTCCCTTGTTTGATTCCTCTCCTTCCTGATAGATCTTTGCCGCTTCTTCTTCGTCTGCCCAGCTTCAAAGAGCACCTGTGGAATCAAAGCAACATACTACTATCGAAGAACAGAGATCTATATTCATAAATAACACAGGACCAAATATGTGTTAACCATACAAATGCATATACAATCAAACATACAAGAATATGGAGGAAAAATTGAATAACTTTATTAATATCAAGAAAAGCAAGATGATTACAACCAATTGTTTTGACCCAGCATCATCCTCCAGCAAGAAATCCCTTCTTCACCTCAAGTAAAGCTTAGATCACCCAACACTATGAAGTTTCAACAGAAAACCAACAACACTTTTATACAAGATACAAAATTCCAGCCTCTGGATCTCTGTGATGAGGGATCCATATATAGATGATTGTAGGGGGCTAATTCATCTTCTGGGGTATTGATTAGTGTCTTCACTCTGATAGTTATTGATTCCACTTGGAGACTGATGATCTCTTACTCATCCCTTGTCGAAAACAGAGAGGCAAGTTTCAGAGGGGAAGCTTCTGGAAGATTCCATGATCTTCCACCTTGCAAACTGTCTTTTCCATTTGTCCATTTTCGCCCATCGCACCCTACAGAGGGGCCATTCAGTATGCATCGCACCCTTTACACTGGGAAGGTGATATGCATCACATCCTTTGCACTGGGTATTCAGTATGGTCCAGTTTTGACCATTTCTGAGTAGTTTTTAGTGGAGAACTTCTAGGAGATGATGTAATCAGCTGACCTTGTTCCTTTAGGTAGTGAAGCAACACTTTTAGGGACTTAGGAGCCCTCAGTTTATGGACATTTATGATTGGGGTTGTAGTGCCCAAAAATGTCTATAACACTTGGTTATTATGTTCATTGTTGCTTCTAAATAAATCAAGGTGTTTGGAAGAGTTGTTCCTCCAATATGAACTATTATTGTTGGGTTCATGGGATCTTCATATTTAGCGAGTGTGTTATCCCCTAATATCAACCCTAATAAATTTCCAATTACATGCATAGTAGGGGGTCCTGAGGTTTCCTACCTATATTTTTGACACACAATTCCTTAATTTTTTTAGCATAAATAGGAACATCTTAGATTTCTTGAAGTAAAGGAATTTGAACATATAATTTTTTTAACTCCTTTAAGAAATTAGACTCATTTTTAGGATTATTCTTGACTTCAGTTAATCTTTCAGGATATGGGGATGTAAATAAGTCTCATTCCTAACAATTGTTATGGGTTTCATAGCCGGGGTAGCATCAGTTGTTATAGTGACATTAGGGGTATTGTTTGCTATTATAGTGGTGTTAGAAATATCACCAGTTGTTACGACTTTGTAGGTATTATCAATTATTTTATTATTAATGGCAACATCAACTATTACAGCCTGCTACTTCTCTAGAGATCCTTTAACTCAGTTTTCTTCTCCTGATGAATTTTCTTCCTCACTTTATATGATAATAGGAGAAGCAGTGGGGTTTATCATTCTTCCTGGTCATAATTGAATTTCATTACATTCCATATGTGAGATATAATAAGTACGGAGAATTGACATTTCAACTTTTTTTACTACCTTATTATTGGGATTAGGGTTAGGTTACACAAGTAGTTGGGGGCGTAATGAAGGTCCACTCATAGGGACATTGGAGGGAAGATGTAATTGTTGTTGTTGCATTGGGATCTGAATAGGTAATTGGCTAGGAATGGAAGTCCCTCACCATGGTTGGGGCCATGAAGGAGAAGGCCATTGAGGCCAAGGCGCATGGTATTGAACCAAAGGTGGATTAGGAGGCTACCATGGAGCTACGGGGTATTACATTTGCTAGGAGATTTGTTGTAGACCATTCATACTAGACCAAGAATTAAAATAAGAGAAGGGCTGTTGTAACGTACCTGATGGCCTAGATTGCTAAGGCCTTTTAGCACCAACTAAATATGTTTCTTCAGTATCCTCCCATGCTTCCTTATAGATTTCTTTTAATCCAGGTAATGAGGGACAATGTTCTGTAGAGTGATCCTTCTCACATATTGTTAGGCCCCTATACTACTAGTGTAACCCCTTATTGTTATTAGTACAACCCCATTATTATATTGTTGTACCCATGTATTCCCCATATTGTTACTATTATGCCCCATAGAATCTCACTATTGTTATTATTGTGCCCTTACACTATTATTGTTATGTCGGCTCTGATTATATGATGACCTCTTAGACTCCTATATATGTAAAGGAAGTCTTTTCATTTGTATCATCCAAGAATTGTTCATTTGTGTAATGTAAAGGAGGTTTCCCCTCGAAGAGGCTGAATTATAAGGCGTTGATCTATCTTTTCTATCTTTTTGTAAGCTGGTTTCAAAACATTTGGTATCAGAGCTTTGTATTCTAGGGTTTCGTTGCTCCAAATAGGTCATTGTGGAATTTTTGCTATAACGTTTTTTCTGCGACATTTTAGACGCTAAAAAATACCCATTTGGGTTGAAATCGTTCTGAACCTCAATTTTGAATTTTAGAGCTTTGTGTGTGATATTTGTGGAGATATGATCCAAGGAAGTTGGCCTTTTTGCAAACTCCTGAATTACATTCCAAACAAGTGACCTGGGAAAAATAGTCATAACTTTTGTTTTGAGAATCAGATTTAAATTTCATAAGAAGTTACAGAAAGAGGATGAACTATAGTTTCTTGTGTATATTTTTCAGATCCTAAGGTTAAAACAGTGACACGTGGCACTTCATACAAGTTCTCTCTTCTGAAAAGGTATATAATTAGGTCATCTTGGGAGATTGTGCATAACCCTTTCTTTTAGAATCTAAATTCGATCAGACTGGTGGCATTAGAAAGAGGAGGCATAGGACTACTGCAAGTTGCAATTTTAGAACTTAAAGATCTGAAAATATAGAGTTACAGTCGTTTCAAGATCGAGCTCCTAAAATCAAGAAAAAGCGAGATGAGGAAGTTTGATGGCAAAGATCTAGTAAATTGGATACTGTAGACGGAGAAATATTTTGATCTACATGGTGTACCACTACTACAAAAGGTATGTATTGCATCTTCATATTTAGGACAAGATCAATTTTTATGGTATAAAGGGCTTTGTTCTCGTAAATAACTTGTTATGTGGTCAATTTTCACGAAGGAAATTATAGCACATTATGAGAATACAAAGAGCAACACCTTCTTGAGAGCAACACCACAACAATTGGAAGAAAAAAGAGAAAACAGGCTTTGTTACAAAGTGGAAAGAAAAATTATGGCAACAAGGAATTCTACCCCTCACAACTATAAAGATGGAAGTGTTGTTTCTCCTAGCCTTCCACAAACTACAAGGGTTACACCACAACAATTGGAAGAAAAAAGAGAAAAATGGCTTTGTTACAATTGTGATAGCGAATGCACTAATGATCATAAATGTGCTGAGAAGAAATTATTTTACATAGAGTATGAAGAGGAGGAAGAAAAGGATCAAGAAACATCAAAAGAAGAGGATATATTCCAGGACCCAACCCCAGAGAAAGAAGAAATGAATCCGACCATA